>JAVDOI010000015.1:18135192-18301156 GCA_032191485.1 Leptoclinus maculatus
TGAGCTCTGTGAGCTCTGTGACTGTGAGCTCTGTGAGCTCTGTGACTGTGAGCTCTGTGAGCTCTGTGACTGTGAGCTCTGTGAGCTGACTGTGAGCTCTGTGAGCTCTGTGACTGTGAGCTCTGTGAGCTCTGTGACTGTGAGCTCTGTAAGCTCTGTGACTGTGAGCTCTGTGAGCTCTGTGACTGTGAGCTCTGTGAGCTGACTGTGAGCTCTGTAAGCTCTGTGACTGTGAGCTCTGTGACTGTGAGCTCTGTGACTATGAGCTGCAACATGGAAGGCTTGTTGTCCATCGTTGACCAACAGCAGTATCTCAAACACACTCGTTTACATCCCAGAACAGCTAGTGTGTAAGTTGTGTGTTTCCATGTCTCCGTCCCTCACAAACTGCCTTCCACACACCTGGGCCCTGTTCCTCATATGTCGCTAACTGAGTTTGCCGGATAATTTTGAGGATAAGATTACACCAATCAGGCTTTTCGGTTCCACAAAGCAAGTTTGGCAAAATCACCATAGCAACACATCCATAAGCTTGAACCTGCGCTGGAAAAAAATGTCAGCTCCCTTCCTCATCCCATTGATGAAGGAGCGATTAGTTAGATTAGCGTTTTATAGGGAGAGAGTTCTTCGAGATCGGTCCGTGTACGTTTTGATCGTCTGTTTTACCGTTCATTCGATAAAACGCAAATAAGGACATTTCCGTATTTTAACGGTAAAACAGATGACTAAAACGTACACGGACCGAGATCGCCAAGATCCGTTATCACATCATGATGACTTCCTATACGAGCGCTATCGATTCTGCCGACAAGGAATCATTTATTTACAAGACCTTCTGGAGTCATACATGGTGAACACCACACGAGCATTGACCGTCTCACAGACTGGATCATAGCCGCGCGCTTTTTTGTGAGTGGTACATTTTTGTACAGTGTCGGCGATGCGGAGAACATCGGGAAAGCCGCTGCATGCCGTGCTGTTCGTAAAGTTTATTTGGTGCTTAAGAAACGTATGGATGTGTTCAATACATTACCATGGCACATATTGTATGGACTCACCATTCTGAATCAGGTTTGTGTGCTTAGGTTTGACTTGCTCCCATGTCCTCTTGATGGCTGGTTAAACTACATGGGGCTTGAAAGCACTCATAATGATATGACAGTGTTATTAGTACACCATAGCATATCATTATTGTACTCATGATAAGAAGAGAGAGAATCACACAATTTCTTTTCACTGCTTCAATTGATTGAATGTCTGATTATGATTAATATACATACTGATCCGCCCATACACAGATTCACACACACATATTCAAACTCCTAGTTCTATATGGTAATCTACACATACATGTATAGTATGATACATAAGCGCATACAGTACATATATCCTCATAAGTATCTATTAATTCGTATCAATTAGATACTCTTCGGGCTTGTTTTATCTACTTATTCTGAAAGAGTTGAGATCATTATTTTCGCTATAAGATCTCATTCGATGATGCATTCCATTAAGCCTACTGCCGCACATTTAAAGAAATATAATCTGATTGATTGGGGTGATGAGGCACTTAAAATTAGCCTGTACATTTTCCCAACACTTACGAATTTAACTCGTCTGCGATATTTTATATTATATATATATTTCGCAGCGGTGGCGGTGTTAGATTTAGCCATGGTTATGGTCTTGACTTCCTCATAAGGTGTCATGATCATCTCCTGCTCGCCAGCGGAGAAAAAAGAGGCTCTTTCTTTTACTTTATTCGCCATACTGTTAGAAAATCATGGTTTCGGTGATCGACGCTTCCCCCTTTTGATGTAAAACGGGCACGCGCAATTATCCTGACGACTGAGGTCTTGTTCGAATTAACGAGATTGTTTGAGTGCGGATCAGCCTTTGAGGAACCGAGATAGCCTGACTTCAATCATCGGGTTAATTTAAGCTGGATAATTGGACATTTGATCGACTTAGTTGAACCACGTACGAGGAACGGGGCCCTGGACACAGTGACAGTGAATGTGACAAACATATTCACTGTGTTTGTCATCACCTGTTTTCATTTCAAAAATATGTATTAATGATTTGTTATGTATTTTTTTATTTCACACGCAAAATGTTTGGAAAACCACAACCTCAATGTGAATTTATTATTAAGTAATTTTACATGTTAAATGTTGGAAAACTATAAGAAAGTTTCACTTGTAAAATGATTTTCCACATAATGAACATGAAATCTGTTTTAAATATAATACATGTACATCAAATCTATACATTTTATTTTATTTTTTAATTTAGTAGCATTTTATATATATTTTAGATTTTTCAACCTTTGTGATGAATACAGCAATTGCTAATAATTAAAATGATGATTATTTATAATTATATTGTGTTATTATAATATGGTTCTTATGTTTTATGTCATTGTAGATTTATTGCATATAAATTACAGGAAGATATATATTAATCTGTCATTTATTGGAAAGTTATTCTAATCCACTGCAATTCTAATACAACAATAATACTATTACTAATTATAAAAATAATGAGAATAGAAATAAGGATAAGAATAAAAATGACCTTTATAAACCAATTTAAAAATGTGTTTCCTTTCTCATTTGTGTACAGTGACACCAGCTGTTAGCTGCTGCTGTTCTTGTCCCACATGAGCGTCCGTTCCCAAGCTTTTTCTTCCGGTCCGTCCCCTAAAACAGTCCCTAACATGAGTTCCTCTCCACTGGTGTCTCGAGCCAACATGGACATCCTGGACGAGCTGCAGCTGATCGCAGCGCAGAACCTGGAGAGGCTGGAGGTCAACAAGTACTACGAGGTGATCAGGGAGCTGGGCAAGGGCACCTATGGCAAGGTGGACTTGGTCATCCACAAGATCCGAGGTGAGGAGACACGTACACACACATACACACAAACAATATCCTGCCGCTCTAAATAGTAAACACACAAATGTCTATGTGGTTATTTTTCTTCCTTTTTGTCCATAAGGTACAAAAATGGCACTGAAGTTCCTGAAGAAGAAGACAACCAAGCTGAAGTCGTTCCTGCGAGAGTACAGCATCTCACTCTACCTGTCGCCCTGTCCTTTCATCATCAACATGTTCGGCATCGCCTTCGAGACAGACGACTACTATGTGTTTGCACAGGAGTATGCTCTGGCAGGGGACCTCTTCGATATAATTCCTCCACAGGTGCTCCATCCTACTTTATTCTGGTCGTTGCTTCTTTGCATCATTGCTTTTGGGTCTAGGACTTAAAATACTATTTCAGCAAGTTGAGTGTTAAGTTACATCAGTGGAGTTCAGCACAGTGATGCATGTTGTATTGGTAAATATGTCGTCTGTGTGTTACACTCGGATCTCCCTCTGTCCGTCCCTTCAGGTCGGTCTTCCTGAGGCGGTGGCAAAGCGCTGTGTGCACCAAGTAGCCATCGCTCTGGACTACCTGCACTGTAAGAAGCTGGTCCACAGGGACATCAAGCCTGAAAACATCCTTATTTTTGACCGAGAGTGCCGCAAGGTCAAGCTGTCAGATTTCGGCATGACCCGCCGAGCTGGCTCACCTGTGAAAAGAGTGAGTAACGTTTCTGTTTATGACGTCTAAACTGTGCGGTTTGGACCGCAATGTTGACCTAAAGAGTTTCCCCTGCAGGTGAGTGGCACCATCCCCTACACGGCCCCAGAGCTCTGCGACGTGTCCCGCCACGAGGGATTCTGCGTGGACTACAGCACTGACGTCTGGGCTTTCGGTGTGCTGCTCTTCTGCATGCTGACCGGCAACTTCCCCTGGGAGAAGGCGCTGCCCTCCGACTCCTTCTACCAGGAGTTCATTCGCTGGCAGAGGAGGAGGACGAACACAGTGCCGTCCCAGTGGAGGCGCTTCACTGAGCAGGCCCTCCGCATGTTCCGCCGGCTGCTCTCTGTGGAACAGGACCACCGCTGCTCCGTCAAAGAGGTCTTCGGTTACTTCAGCCACTCCTGGATGCTGGACGCAGAGAACAACAACAACAACGGCAACAGCGGAGGTGGTGGAGAGAGGGTTGGCGGTGGAGGAGGAGGGGTGCGGGGAGAGGTGGACGGAACTATCTCGTCATCTTCATCCGGGGAGGAAGACGAGGAGCTTCTTGTGGAGAGGATGAAGCAGCAGACTTTATCTCCTCTCTCTCCCATGTCTCCTGTGGCCGTGGAGAGGGGAAGCGGGGGTGGGGGCGGGGCTAAGGGCGGGATGATGGAACCAGGCAGCGGCCACCATTTCGTGTCCGTCTCCACCAACAGCTCCGTGTCGTCCACCAACAGTTACGATCGAATGCCGCGAGAGAACAGTTCACCAGGTGGCCGCATGCTGGTGGCCACGCCCATTGAAATCTGCGTCTGAGTTGGTCAGATCGTTAACATCGTTAACGTCATCACGGACTCACTGGTACACACTTTATACCGCTCATCTAACCACGTAGATGTGTATGCATGGAAAAAGAAACAAAAACAGACAACGCGTATCCTGCTCCAAACGTCTTTGGGGAGAAAGAGCAAACACGGTACACAGAAAGTATTTGTAGAATACATTCCTGCAAATGCAGCTTCATGAAACCCAGAGGAAAAGTAAAATGTTGCTTCCATTAGAGATTCTGTCACTAAAACTATCCGAAAGACCAAAATGTATTTCTTAAAGCAATACTTCCAGCAAAAAAGCAAATAGAGACACAAAAGTGGCAGAGTGTTGTGTGATTTCTTCTCTGTGACCAGGTGTCATTTCTGAGTGAAGACAAAGGATTTGTATTTTTGAAAAAGACTAAAACAGAGCTCAAGGAGACAACTTGTAAGACACAAACGAGCAAACGGTGGTTTTAAATGTTTCATGTTTAACAAAAATGTGAAAGTGTGAGTGTGTTTGTTGTTTGTATTAGTGTTCTGTGTGTTTGAGTCCAAAAGAGGTGGATTTATTTTGCTTTGAGAGTTTTATTATTTATTTGAATCAAAAATAGACGACACACTATTCTTTCTATTGTTATCCTTGGACTTCACATTGTGTTTTGGTGTTCTGGCGTAGCTGTGCCAAATCCATGGCTGTACATGTTGTATGAATAGTTGTATATCATGTATGAGGTTTGACCAAAGGTTTTCAGAAGGAATATTAGACCACTGTGTGTCGTCAGTATACCAGTATGTCCATGAGCTGAGAGAAGGCTTTATGATGTCTCTGTTCTTCATGTCAAACATATCTACTTCATAGATGGAAGACGATTTTCTACTCTCCAAATTCAGTTTGTACAGCTTCTGTTTTCTTTGAAAAGTTTTCTTAAAAAATTCAGTTTGTATTGCTTATGTTTTCTTCAAAACTTTTAGCAAAATGTATTGTCTGAAAACAAAAGAGAAAGAAATCACTCAGCCTTTTAGTCCAATCTGAAGAAGAAGAAAAATCACAGAAGATTTGAAAGAGTCACCTTTTATAAATTGCATGAGTAGCTAAATTTGTCTTTACAAAGAATTTGAACAGGCTTTACAAAACAATACTGAAAAAAAGGATAAAAAGAAAAGTTAAGTGTATTGATGTGGAATTTTTGCCGTAGCAACACGACGTTGTCCCTGAGTGAATATTGCCATAATATGATCTTTTGAGACATCCTAGGGCTAAAACATTAGTTAGTTAATTAGTTTTGAATAGTGTGTTGTATTTGTATTGCTAATAATGCCGTGTACTCATTTCACCACCTCCAGGAACAGAAAAGAAGCAAAGCATGAAGACATAGAGTGAGAGGCTTGAATTTAAACCACAGGTAGGGAATTAGTTCACATCATTTTTGCTTCTAAATTTGATCTATCAAGTTAAAATGAACAGAAAAAAATCAATCCATTCCTTTCTTTGACTTAATATTATCGAATCAGTTTGAAGAAACAAATGTATAGGAATGGGCATTTTGTATGTTGCTTTCCAGACATGAACCCGCATGAACTTGTATGTGCTAAAGCTCTGTTGTGAAAACCTGCTCAGTGTTTCTCCCGTCACAAGCTGAAGAGAAATAACTTCCAATAACATGTTCCTTCATGTTGTGAGAGTCAGCAGCCTCAGCTCGGACATGCCTGACTGAGGAGTAGCTAAACTCCGTTCAACACGTACAGAATCCCTCTGGATCATGTTCATCAAAGCTGCTCCCGATCATCGAGCGAGTATGCAAATTACTACATCTTGTGACAATCTCTGACCTCATTGGAAGCCTTCTGACTCAGAACAAAGGACGCTCCTGATACAGACACTGGAGCCGGTTGCTCCCCAAGCAGCAGTGGCTCTGCAGTATTTACTGTGAAATGTCCAGCACATCACATGACTGTATGAAGAGAGGACACAGGCCTGTACATTACCTCATCATGGCACTCTTACTTCTCCTTAGCTCTTCCCAGATCAAACGTCTATCTTAACTATTTTGTCTCCTTAAAGGTGAAACATTCTGTAAATCTGGCTGTTACTAAGACAAAGTGATGGCCTCTAGGGCTGCCACCTTTTGAAAAAGAAAAAAAAAGAGAATCAACATGTAATTTGTTTAAATGATATGGAACACACTCCACATAGTATAATCACAACGAATGCACACATTCTGTTCACTGTTTCTGCAGTAAACAACTTCACCTCTATCTAAGAGTTTTCCATCTATGGTGTCATATCCAAAATCTTTCCACACATGACTTCTCTCATTGGTTTCTGTGATCTGTTGAGCGCAGCTCCTGGTTTCGTCCATTTTGCATTAGTGTAGATAACTGTGTAGTTTACTGATAAGGAAACAGGGCAGGCAATAGATCAGTGAGTGTATGTCTGCCTTTTGCGCTTTTACACAGATCATTTTGAATTCAGTCAATTCATTCTTATTCATCCTTATTGAATAGTATTTATTTTATGGTGTTCAAATGGTAGGAGTTCAAAAGCTGCAGCCTACTGGGCAGAATAGAGACTAACGCCTGATCTTCCCATTGGCCATCACTTTTCTGATTTGGTTTTTGTTCTTTTGCGGGACCTTTCCTGCAAATTGCTAAATTAGCCAACCGACTTTTTCATGTTAGTATGGAGTCCCTTTCCCTTTTCTTCCATCGGTCGCTGCTACCTCCTCACCTCATCCATAACGTAATGTGTTGTAACGGAGTTCCAGTGTCTTTCTGTACAGTGACTTATTTCAAAGCATCCTGTTTTTGGTGGCGTTTTAGTGATTAGATGACCACAGCACTAGAACTCGTATCCGGTTCTGTCTTTGCAATACAACCGTCTTCCTGTAAACTGAGATTTAGTCATTAAAATGAGAATTCTTGTTGCAGTGATCTTTGATAGTCTTCTGTGATGCATTAGGACAAATCAGGACATAGATGGAGTTAATAGTTCATATGTACAGTACAGTGTTTAAGTATAGTATCCCAGGAGATACAGTATTACAATATATTGAATTTGTGGTGGCATTTTCACATCAGACCCGTATAGAAATTGGATATTTAATATTGTATCTTTATTTCTCGTCTTTGAATTTTGTAAGAAAAAAAGTAAAGAAAGCTAGATTCAATATTAATTTATTAAATGTTTAAAAGATTAATATTAAATAAATAAGACTTTGAGTTATGTGACACATATGAATACTTTATACTAGAAGTTTGTAGAAATGTTCTTTTGATGTATTTTTTTTCATGACAGCATTTTTAATTGGCGTCACCAAGCCCAGCCAATCACACGGCCCCAGCCTGTTCGACGCCTGCTATCCCGTTAGACAGAAGAACCACGACGTCACAGGACTGAGTCACCGCACAGACATCAGAGCTAACTTCGGCTCACTACCTCGCCCTTGTGAGCTTTGATTAGTACTTGGCATCTAATTGAAGAAGCCAGTGATAGCAGCAGCAGCAGCAGCTACCTGGTTCATTCTCAAGATGTTTCTCAGACAAAATCTGTGAAAAGAAACATGGATAATAAACCTTGTCTTGGTTGCACCAAAACACAGATCTGTTACAGAAAACCACAACTTTGAACAAAATATTTATTTTTGACAATGTCATGACCTCTGATGCTTCAAGAGGTGAGCAAGACGGTACAAAAAGATGCCATAAAATAAAGACCATGAAAAAGTGACATGAGTTGGCAGTTGTAGTCCCATGTTAAACCTAAAGTCACCACAGCACCGAGACACACCGAGGGGTTGGAATGTGATGAGCTGTGCATCGGAGAGAAGCACATCCTGATACATGTAGCATTGCTCCAGTCAATGTGGGGTTAACACAACGAGCTCACAAAACACTATTCAAATTAGAATATCTGAGATCCAGCCCTGAGATTACCACACTTTTTTTTTTTATCCAAACATTTTTATAATAAAACATACTCCAAAACCAGTTTTTGGTACAATGTGAACTGCCCGTAATTTAAAACAATTTCAGTGAAAACTTCACCGCACCAAAATATAAAATACACAAAACAAATGGATGGCACAAATTAAATAGATGCTGTTCCACGATAAGGACATTGTGTGTGTGTGTGTGTGTGCGTGAGTGAGGATTCGTTACCAGCCCCTCAACCCCCTACACAGAGACTTCTCTCTAAAACAAAGGCAGGCTGACACCAGCACCTGATGAACACAAGTACTAATACAAATATCAGTACATGGTTAACACAAGTGTGTACCCCCAGTATAACAACATAGCCTACAGCAGAAAAGTGCATTCAAGTTGCTTCAGTCATCAAGATGTCCAAAGAAAGGTGATGCACATCCACTAGCCTGTGTGTCGTTGCACCACAGGCTAGTGAAAACTAACTGTATTTAACAGAAAAGGCTTTTTCAGAAAGGTTCTGGTGTAAGTTTACCATTTAGGCCCAAATCAAAAGAAATGCCAGCAGACGATCAGGGATCTTTATACCAGCATGGCCATTCCTACTGAACTTTAAGATAGAAGTAAACCAAAGATTCTCAATGTCGGCACAGAAATCTGAAAACGCATATCCTTCTTAACCTTCAGTGACACAGGTGAAGCGGAGTGGTCCTTTAATTTAATTTCAAAGTAATGTGCTGCAAAACTCAAAATGAAACAGTAAGATTTTTTTGCAGTTGTGAGAAATCCAAGTGAAAAGCATTGAATTGAAAGGAATCCCGTTACCTGCTTTAATTTATGATCCCCTCAATAAATCCTCTTGAAATTCCATGAAGCTACCAACTGATTTATGGGTCGTTTACACACTTAAATTCACACGCTCTCATCCTGATGGTTGGATAACCTGTGAACCTCAAAGAGCTTCATGAGTGAGCCTGAAGCAAATTATACGAGGGGGGGGAAGAGAGACACGACACACGACATGTTTGGTGTCACTCTAAAGTGCTTTCTGCAAAAAAACCTCACATGGAGAGAATACATTCAAACACACAAGGTTCAGTCCCCTCGATAACATCAACAGGGCCCAACATTGAATGTCAATGAGTGTCCGGCTGTATTTCAGGCAACGTTACTATGAAACCCTGTTGTGTTGACAGCATCCAATCAGGTGCTTTGTTCAGTGAGTGTCATCGCTCCACCAACCAGCATCTTCTTGACTGGCTTGATATTTTCAACTGCTTTACCAATAATTTATAACCAATAACAACTAATAAGAAAACTCCAGGAATAAATAAACCAAATATAATCAAATACTTACAAAATCTTTTTTTTAAATTAAATATCTTTGATTGTTATACATATTTAATCCAGGAACAAAAATCCCATATAAATAACTACAGAGTGAGGAATTCAGCACATGACTTTAGGCCCCAGTCTGCCGAGGTTATTGGTGTCTTGAGTAGCGTCAGACTGGACTGAGTGAGGTTTGGTGACTGGGCGCCTCCAGCCACAGGGCTAACAGTGCAGGTGAAGAGCAGAGGGTGAAGTTAAGGTTTACGAGTGCTAGCCGTCAGTCAGAGGAACCCTGGTCCACAGTTGCCATGGATACCAGCAAACAGGGAAGGAGAGCCCCTGCCGGATGTTGAATGTGAATGTCTGGATGAATAAAAACAAAAACATATTTCAAAGCGATTAACTCAACTGAACACATTTCTGTTTGTTCTGGAGAATAATCGCTGCCTCCATCTATGTCTGTCTAAAATGTTATCACATCATCATTTTATCCCATCAGACCATTGTGTGAAATGGCCAAAAACGTGTTTTGCGAGGTCACATTGACCTTTGACCATAAAATTCTTATCAGTTGATCCTTTGAGTCCAGGTGGACGTTTGTGCCAAATTAGAAGAAATTGTCAAGGCGTTCTGAGATGTGCGGTGACCTGTAAAGGGTGCTGTCGGGAACTTTAGCTACATATGTTGCGTGAAACACTGCCTGTATCTTCTTCATGTTTGGTTTTCTAATCAAACTAAATTGAATCCATGTAGCCCCAAACACCAGCCATGTTTAAGTTCAACGTGGCTTAATTGGAATGTAGTGTTGGAGTTGCACCATACATGTTAGTTACAAAGCATAGTTAAAATGTCCGCGACAAATAGCACAGCAAGTAGAGCGTGTGTGGGCGACACACCCACCTGCATTAGGGCAGATCAACAGACAGGTGTAGGGTCAAACCAACAGGACGCTGTTCATGTCCCACGCAACACTCAAAGTAAAGTGGACATTTTGTCACGTCATTCGTTAGCGAGTTCCTTGTCACGAGTCACATCAATCCTGAGTCACTCCATAGTGACTCGGTAGTCACGCAAGTCACTAGTCACTCAGTAATCCCGTGAGTTGCTAGTCATGCGAGTCTCTAGTCACTCGGTGGTCACGAGAGACGCAAGTCAAATTAACGTCAACCACACTCTTTTCCTAACCTTAACTAACCCTAACTAGCTAACCCTAAAGTGGTTTTGTTGCCTAAACCTGAGCTTCCTGTGAAGACATCATGTAGAGTCACACGCTAGTCACTCTTTGCATCAACCTGAACTTCCTATGAAGACAAGTTGACTTTGAAAAGAAAATGCATGTAAAAGCATATATTGACATGCCGTCACTGATGGCGCTAGAGGGGTACGTAGAGCATCATAGTTTGAGGGTTAGGGACTAAGCTGCATCGTTGTGAGAATGTGTTGCCATGACTACATCACCTTGACATTAACTAGTGCAGTGACCATTCAAAACCTACCTGTTCAGAACGGGCTTAATACTTTGTATGAGTGGTTCTGGAGAATCAAACAACTTCACACTCAACACTGTGCTTCCTTGGGTCCTAAGCAACACACCTGTTATGACCACAGACTGTCTATAAGAAGTGGCCGTAGTCATGGGGTACATCTCAAGTCTCTTGTCATTTCCTCGCTCCTCGCTTGAACCGGAAGTTGTTCTGCTCCGCCATATTGACGGCCGTCCCAAAGCTCTTATTTAGCTCTGAGGAGCGAGGATGGAGGAGTGAGGAGGGATCTCTGAGGAGCCATGAGCGAGGACGCACAAGAACAGCCTTCCAGGAAGTGTTTTAACGGGCAACACGCCCCCTCATTGTTCATCAGTTATGTGATTGGACGCTGCAGCTGATCCGGACGGACACGATTTTGAGACAGATCGCAGATTAAACTAGTTTAATATTTGATTCGTTTTCTGATTCACAGTCTGGTTTAAATATATGTTCAACAACTTTCTTCATTTATAAGAAAGATTTGTCTTTTCATGATCTGATATTTCCCTCAATAACTTTTATTATGGAAACAATTAAAAGTCAGAGAGAGCTGGAAAGAAGAAACACTTTTTACATCATGTATCATTTCATTCAGTCACGTGAGGCTGATCATTCCTGAGTGTCGGGTTTGATGAGTTTTATAATTTAAGAGAAACCATAATCATATTCTGGGTTATTTAATAATCATGTCTCAGGACGTCTCATATCTCTTTAAAGACATTTCCTCGTTTCCTCGCATGGTTTCCTTGGATCTCTCCATGCATCCCTGGTGGGAGGGACTAAGACACAAGGAAAGGACGCAAGTGAGGGAAACAGGGATGCAATTAAGAGACTTGGGATGTACCCATGGTGACGTCACCCATTGGTTAGTGGACTGCCGTTATGAAGCCTTGAGTTCGGAGAGTTCGCCGTCGCCATCTTGGATCACGGACGTTGACATGTTTTTTTCGCAACAAATTAACAGAGGTGACCATATTTGGAATGCGGAGGAGTGACGTAGAGACGCCGTATACGACCTGTCAATCACAGTAAGCCCGCCCTAAAGCATACTCTGCTTTATGGTCTATTTGACTCTAAATGGACCATCATTTACTAAATGAACATCATGCTGTATTGAAGAAGACTTGAAACTAGAGATCGAGACCATAAACTCATGTTTACTGAGGTAATAAATGTTTTTTTCTTTTTGCAACCAATGGAGCCTGCTGGCCATGAGAGAGAATGAAAGCTTTAAGATCACTGGCTTCACTCGGCAGAACCGGAGGTTGCCGCCCGAGCGCTAGCAGTGTTTACCTGAGGGGGAACCAGAGGGGTGTGTTGCTACACTTCAACGATGACAGTTATCAGCTGTAACCGCTGTATGAGAGCAGTGCAGAGTGGCGGTTGTTAGCGAACCAGTGGGGCACGCTCACATGCACTGAAAGCACGCGTGGCCGGCCCGGCTATGGCAACAAATCAAAGAGACGCTCCGATATCAACACACAGTTGGAGAGAGACTTCCCTCTCTGCTCAGGTAGACATTACTCCTCTATAGCTTTACATACACATCTTTACACAGATAATAGTTGTTTGCTGCTAAATTAATGCTCTGAATATCAAATTTAGCACCTTTAATACCATCAATTCTGGCCCTGTTATTGTGCATGCTGTGACACACTAAACAGAATGACCACAAAAACTTTTAGCAATTACACCTGTGTTGACCCTGATATGACATGTCAAAATGGATGCTGTGGAAAAAGGCCTATAGCAAGTTAGTATTGCATGTCCACTTGCAAAAAAAAAACATCAATGCAGTAGAGGCTGGGAAATCCAGACTTTTAGTCCCTAGTAGAGCTCCTACACTTTCAATAACACATCTCATTAGCATCTTCATTGGACTCCCAAAACCCAAACAGAACTTCCTCCAGAGCCGCAGATCACACCAAAGCACAGCAGGTGGTTACTAACCTCATGAGGTTTCTACTTTGTCACCTGTCCTCCCATCGGCTCCCTGGAGGGGCTTTGAATGTCTTGTTCTGGGGATGGATGAAGAATCACTCTATATGTAGCTAATAATACATTCACACATTATATCTTTCAAACAGAACCACACCCATTACCTACATTTTATAATATTTGTGCTCACCTTGTGCTTTTTACACTTCATGGAAAAATTTTCTTCTATGAGTACACAGTCTGCTAGAACAAGAACAGAACAGGAGTTAAAGATGCCACACTGAATCATCCCACACGTGCAGGTTCAAGCTTAGTGGAAGTGATAACAGCCAGCCGCACCTCACAATAGAACAATAGAGTATTCAGACCAATTCACATGAACTCACACAAAGCACTGGTCGTGGGTGTATAACATTTTCACAGATAAAACCAGACACAATTGCATGGCTAGATGTCAATCAAAATGAATTGGGTGAACTAACCCTTTAAGATTAAAGACAAACCAGTTCAAAATAGCACGCTGCCCCTGTAAACATTCAGACGGATAAGTGACATCCTGTGTGATGTGTGTGGATGGAGGGCCGAGAGCAGCACTTACCTGACTCCAGAGCACACCTGTAGTGGTACTTGTTGGCGCAGCCTTTGATGAAGCAGCCCAGTGTAGCACCATGGTCACTGCACACTGAGCACTTCTAAACACAGCAGAGAAAAGAGCGAAGGAAGACATCATTTATGTGTCTGCTAACAGCATGCATGGATACTAGACAGAAAATATGATATCGCTTTTAAAGCTTTGGCAAAGGCCACATGCGATGCAAAATGTGTCATACTGTACAAACACTGACTCAGCAGTAGAGGGGGTCGTCCTTCAATCAGAGGATCGGCGGTTCGATCCCAGGCTCCGCTAGTCCATGTCCCCTTGGGCAAGACACTTAACCCTAAATTGTTCCCGTAGCTGTGCCTATGGTGTATGAATGGGTTTTTTCCCTCTCTATTTTTTTAGGCACCCCTCTACCGTGAGGTCATATGACATATTTTGTTAATATTAATATTTCTACTAACTGTGTGGATACTATTGTTTGTTTTACTAACCTTGTGTGTGATATACTTGTACATTGTAGTCTCTCACACACACACACACACACACACACACACACACACACACACACACACACACACACACACACACACACACACACACACACACACACACACACACACACACACAGCTTACCGTCTCCTGGGCCACCTTGACAGCCTCCTCTAGTCCGTAGACTTTGCCCTTCACCAGGAACACGCCTGCAGACCAGATGCCGCAGTCTTCGTGGAGCCAGTATTCACAGGGCTCCAGAGGCAGCACAGGGGGACTGTACCAGTCTTCCACATCAGCAGAGTCGCCGTCTGACCGAGCCAGCTTAGCAGCAGGGCTGCCAGTGTTGTTAGCTGTCCACCTGTAGCTCTCCAGGCCCTTCTGCTTCAGCTGAGCTGCTGGCATGAGAGGCCGTGGTGCGGGTGGAATGGCACACTTCCTCCCCCTGCCTATGACACTGCAGGACGAAGAGTCTGTGTCGCTGTAGTCGTCCTCATCTTCTTTGAGGCCAGACATGCTGGCTGGTCTTTTGGTGCTTGGCTGGTACCCTTCTGGGTAATAAGGGCCATGGAGGTCCCCCAAGTCAATGGTGTTGGCCGCCTGTCCACACAGGCAGCAGACGAGAGCGCGCTGCTGCCGGCTGAGCGTCGATGCCCGGCCCAGCTGCACACAGGAAGTGCTGGGTACGACCGCAGAAATGAAGCCACAGGGGTGAGCCTGCTGCTGGCCTCTCTTGTGTTGTGTCCTTACCTCCTCGGGGTAGTTGATTATAGTACACAGTGATGACGCTGACTGCTGACGCTTCACGCGGATGAACGGAGAGAAACTGTCCAACCTATAGTCCCTTTTCTCCTCCTTGTAGTTGACGTACTTCAACTTGATCTCCGGCTCCTTCGGGGAGAAAATGGAGGAATACTGGCTCCATGTGAGTTTCTTTTGCCTTCTCTTGCGGGTACCAGCCCCCTTGGTCTTGGCAGTGGGACATGGTTTGCTACCTGTGGCCTTGCCTTTGCCTTGGCTTTTCTTTGGAGATTTTGATGATGGTGGTGGGGAACATCTAGCAGTATGAATTTCCACTGAGGGGTCAGGGTGGGATAGATGATCTGGCTCCTTTGAGTTTTCGTGCACATCAAACTGAGGACTTGAGTGTGATGAGGGTTTCCTCTTTGACCTTACAGGGCTGGGTTGTGGTTCATGTGCAGGATGGGAAACATCTTCTGGCCCTCTCTTTGACTTCTTGTGCACAGAAAACAGAGGGCTTTTTGGAGATGTGCTGCCATTACACGTTTTAGAATGATTGATTTCAGAATCAGAGGTAGAGTCTTTGTAACTGGCAGTGCTCATGTTATTAGTTTTACTTTTCATTGAAGTTACTGCTTTTTGTTTCCTCGTTTTCACTGAGAAAGGCGCTTTCACTCGGTTTCTCCTTTTTCCTGCTGACTGGGTGTCATTCCTCTTAGGACCGGATAACTTAGAATCACCAGCTGGCGACTGGGAAGTTTTTGCTTTGTTATTGGTACGTATGCATCCTGACGCTTTATACCGGCTGGAATTTATGTTCATAACTATAGCGTCTAACCGTGTACCTCTGCCGGACCGCACGGGCAGTTTCCTCTCTTTTAAAGTTCTCTGTAGTGCCTTAGCATTCCCGTTCATGTGAGGAGTGACAGTCTTGGGTTTGTTTTTGGAAACTTCTGACACACAAACATCATCTGTCAAGTCAATCAAAGGCTCCAACACTGCCTTTCGTCTACCGACAGTCTGCTTATTTTCAGTGCTTGAAGCTAACCTTGTGGTGCTATCACTGATGCCACAGCCCGGCTGAATGGCCCCCTCTGTCCTCAAGCCATCCCACGCAACCTCATCAAATGTCTCTAGATAAGAGTTATCACCGCTGGGTGAGCTGGAGGCCTGAGGCAGGACGAACACATCCTCCACATTGTCCAGTGAGGTAGCAGAGGGGGAGACGGGGTCCTCCAGAGGACTGATGTACTCCCTGCTTTGTGAGCACAGGTCTCTAGCACCCACACCGCCCGCAACAACTGCTGGGTCCTGTTTCTTAGACGTGAGAGAGAGTGCCTCAGAGCTGCCCCTTTCCTCATCCTCCCCTGCGACAGAGGTGAGCGTCTCCGGTGAGGATTCAGCACATACTCCTGAACTGGAGTAGCTATCACCCTGTCCATTTTCCAAACCCCCACTCTTTTCCAAAGGAAGGCCGTAATCCTCTTTGCCTTTTCCATGCTTGTCCATGTCTCTGCCGCTGGAAATGACTCCACTGTTGAACTCCTGAGGCTCCTGCGTTAGACATACTCCCCCATCATTCTCTGGTGCCACCTGAGCCTGAGTCAATGACTGAAAAAGGTGCGTCTGATTGGCAAGGTCTATGGGCCCATCAACTTGCTCCGAGTAGTGTTGGTTCAGTGCAAAACCAGTCTCCTCAAGCCCTTTATCCAAGTCACAAGGAGAGTGGAGGGACAACTTGCTAATAGGCGGCACACCATACAGGGGCGAATGCCGAGAAAGGGACTCGTTAGAGGAGAAGACGTGAGATCTGCTCACGTAGGAGAGGGTCACTGTAGTGTGGGAGAAGGCATTGTCTGGTTGAATTGGATCCCCTGATTGGAGAGTGGTCTCTGAGGAGCCGGTGTCCGAGAAGGGTAATCCGGGGTTGCTGGTCCCCGAGTTTGGGTACCAGCTGGGGTTCTTGACCATATGCAGAGCAGCGAGGGACGGACTGTTGAGGACACATTCCTCGCCTTTCCTGGTCAGGTCGATCACAGCGGGGATGCTGGATGTGGAGAGGTCTTGAGGCTGTAGATCATCTAAGCTCCCAGCTGGCTGCTCCATCACAACTGGAGTGGATGGAGAGGAGAAAATAATGTAGTGCCGGTAATTTGAATGAGTTATGTCTAGGAAGATGCACATGTTGCATTTAATTAGGATTACTCTTTTTTATGGTGGTCAAGAGAGAAGTTATTTTGACCACTAAGCTACATCACTTTGAGTTGTCACTTTGTTATTCAATCCGTTTTTATCCCTTACAGCTAAAGTCCTAACGCTGACATCAGCTAGGAAACTGGCGTGTGCTTGGATTTCGTTAGAGAACATAGCATTGATTGACAGTTTACGATTTGGCTCATTTACATTCATATTTTTTAATATTCATAATATCAGGTTGCTGGGTTAAATAAATAACGTCAATGCTTTCCAGACAACAGGTGACCGGCTGACTTCTTACCACCAACGTTGACAGGTCAGGGTTGCTAAGACAGTTAGCTTAGCCTATCCACAGCTAACACTAGCTAACTAGGCCCGTCTTCACTCCGGTAACGTTGCTGTACGTCGAACTGCATACAGTGCCTGGCAACTTAAAGTGATTCTCATTAAAGACAAAGTCACGCGCCACAGAACTGCCTTTACATCCTCTACTGACAGATAGCGGTCACTCTTCATTTCGGCTAGGTCTACTCACCGAAGAAGCTCATTATTACTATAACATACCAACTTGTATAGCTTAGTGGTGCACATTGTTCGCCCACTAACGTTACGACTCTTCGTAACTTTGTTGCGAGTGCGACGGCCAAACCAATTTTAAAATGATAAATCTTGCTTTAAAGGGCGTTCTTTGCCGTATTACATGCACACCGAATTGAAGAGTGAATCTCAGCGGTTCAAGGAATAATGTTTTGCTTTCTAATATATCCCAGAATTGAACGAGATGCAAGGTATTATTTAATTGTGGAACACTTTTCGTGGAGTTTGGCAACACGTTCTCTGTATTTCCGAGAACGGTGCGCATCGGGGCAAGGCCCGGCTTGGTGAAACAAAGACCGAGTGAAGGCAATGCGCTGCGCTGTGCTGCTTAGCAAAACTTACCCGGATGGGAGATATCGTTTTAAAACGTCCAGTTAAGAATGGGTCTGACCCTGCATCTCTCTCAACAACACATGTACTCTAACGAATCCTCCTAACTCTGAAGACACCGGCAGCTCCTAATTAAACAAAGATCCACACTTTCCAGGAACACACTTCTCTGATAGCAGCAGTGTCAAGTTGATTGAGTATAATCTCAAACTTCCGGATTCCCCTTCATAATAAAATGATTATTGATGCGTTTCAGTTTTTCTTTCTTTAAATTGAAGTAATAATCATAACAAGTACAATTAAACCATATATCGCGAACGCATTATTCCTCTAAATGTTGCAGGGGATCAGCCTATTGTCCCCTTGACCCAAGACTGTTAGTGTCACAGCTTCAGAAACCAGGCCGGCCAACCCGGGATCTTTTTTCTTGGGGTGATAATAATTGTGCACACTAATTGGAACAGATGCATTTTGGGAGCAAAGTGGTATAGCCTGTTACAATTAAATGTATTTAAATAGTTTGGGGTCATTTTCGAATATATTTTATTTAACGAAACTCTAAAAAAAAAAGTAGGTTGTTGCTGTTCCTAATAAATTTACTTTCATTTACATTTGAACTAACGTTATTTTTCATACACAGGTAGGTGGTGAATAATAAAATACAAAATAAAGATGAACATCAGAGGAATTTTGGATTTTTTTAATCATAAAGGTCCCAAATGAGTTTAAAGGGGTATTCCAGCAATTTTATATTTCAATTAAATTGGGGTACTTGCAAGATACATATTAGGAAAAAAAGGATGATAAAAGCAGCAAAGCCTGAGATATCCTAACTTTTTGTCCCTATGGACCAAGCTCCAAAAATAGTGGATCCTACCTCCCAGAATGCAACTCAACGCTTTTTTCATTACCAATTCCCTGCTAGGTAAATACCAACATCTTTCAAACTCCATGTTCCCAGTTCATATCTTTCTGTCAATGTCCAAACTTTAAGCAAAATAACTCGACCCGATGGCTGTGGCACAGGAGAAAGAGAAGATCAGGGATTCAATCCCCGGCGAATATTGTACTGCTCTTGAGCAAGAGTCACTCAACCCCACATTGCTCCTAAAGGCTGTGCCATCGGTCTGTGAGAATGTGCGTTAAGTTTCTCCCCTGATGAGCAGGTTGGCACCTTATATGGCAGCCTGTCATCAGTGTGTTAGTGGGTGAACTTTTGCTTCGAGTGGCCAGAACACTAGAAATTATCAGGGTTACTTTTCAAACTTTTAAAAGCACTTTTATGAGCAATGGAAGATATCGCAACAGTTTTTTTATAATCTGACTATCTCAATGGTCATTTAGATGGTTCTGTTGACACGCAAGCTCAGTATCTGTCAGAAGACCACATATTGTTGAAAGCTCTGTAAAAAGCAAGTAGTGGGGTATGTGACTTCTTTCATTTCAATTCTCTCTAGCAAAGGTTTAATTTTTATCTTGTGTGTTCATTCTTCAACACGTATATTAAATATTCCCTGCTGGCTACATTGTTGCACCTCAAACGTGTGGTAGAGCATTAATAACTCATTAAATATGAGTGCTGTCCTACACACCACTTTTGTAATATCTGTACTGAAAAGCAATTGAATGAAAAACTGAATTGTCATGTTTTTTACTTTCATTTGTTTGGTAAGGAATTGCATTTTTTTCAAAACAATCACACAACAAAAAGGGTGCAAAAATATTTATTGCTAATAAACCTGTAGTCAGTTGGTGTATATTTGCTTTATATTTACAATAATAGAGTACAAAGGAATGGGAATGTGAAAGAAAAATCCCAACCATTTAAATAAATACAAATGGACTGCCACTGAACAAGACTACAAACACAACCAACTCCAACAACTCCTATACAGTTGGACCAATGATTGCAGTGAGAGGGGAAAAAAAAAAAAAAACTATAGAAAATGTTTAGATATATATATATATATATATATATATATATATATATATATATTTAAATTATAGTCAGTGAATCCCATCCATGTGCACTAAGCAGTTGACTTTCCACAGTTCTCTCACATTGATCCAAGAACTGCAGAGGACATCCATGATGTTAATTTAGAAGTCAGGTGATGAAGCAACATGGTCGGTATTTGTTTTAGAATGCAGACCAGCACTTTAGTTCCATAGCTTGTTTACTGAGCAACACTTCCATCTGTGCTGGAATGATGATGGAGTAGTGGAGCATTAACGTGCAGACCTGAACGCCACACTCATTCCTATGGTTTTGTTATGCAAGTATTACTCACCAATAAGTAGTTGTGTTTAGCTGTCAGCATCACAGTTAGCAACAGTCTAGGGAGTTAAAACAGTAGCTTACACAGTCATAGTTTTAGTGTACGCAGAACAGATGCTCAATTAAAAACAGTATTTACAGTAAGACATGGCAGCAAAAAACAAACAATACAAAAAATGTCACAGTTAACTGAAGTGCATGGAATGCAAAATCTAGGCATGAAATATTAAACTTCATACCATGTTTCTTTAATAATATATGATCTGTGTTTTGTGACCAGTGTGTAGTGTAACTAAATAAGTAATTAAAGAGATAAAATATAGTGGGCCTCTAAACATGCAGCAAGGTCGGTAGACATGATGAGTCACTGTCAGAACTCCTTAGTATCTTTATTTTCAAACAGGTGGAGTCTCTGCTCAGCTGTCAGCCCTTCCTTTAGACTCTGCAGGGATGAGGAGAGAAAAAAGAGATGTTAAGAATGAAATACAGCTTCTTCTGGAATACAGCTTCTTCTGAGCAGGCAGTGTTTTCATTGTCAGTGTTAATCTGTTTTCAACCAGTGATTAAATCTCTAAAATGGAATCATGAGAGTCCAAACACACCACATTATAGCTGATTGCTAACCTGTCAATAGAGCCCTCGAAACTCTTGTAACAGTAGCTAATCATTTTAGCCGCCAAGCGTATACTAACATAGCTAGTTAGCTTACAATAAATAAGAGTTCACAGACACTATGCTTCTATCTTCATAGCATCATCATCATCTAGTCGTTGAAATACTTAATTGAAGTGAATACATGTATGGTAACAGACTGTGTCAGAGTCACAGTGAAGGCACTGCTATCGGTGCCCCTTGTATAACAAGTAACACACGACTGTCTGTGCACGTCTTTGACTACATCGTGTCATTATTGAAATTTTGCAGATTTAATGTTTCCTTTCTCATATTGTCAAACTAACCTAAAACTAAGTAGCATTAGTCCGATCGCTTTGTTAGTGTTAGCTTGCTGGCTAAAAAGCTTTATCTATTGTTACAGCAGTACAGAGTATAATGACCTGTAGTCGGCCTGTTTTAACTACCAGTGGGTTTGTTTTGCTACTTTTATGTTGGTTTGGAGCTTCAAAGAAAGCAACTCATTAACAAAATATATCACCAAGAATGTGAAAGGATACACAGATTAGTATTTTTTAAATACCCAGTGATATCTCGGATACAGTATCGTCATTCCAGTCTTGACCATGACCTGTCCGTGAAGTAGACTATTTGTGCTTAATTAATTAATTGTGAAGTAGTGTTTCAGATCTATTTAGTGCTTCAGAGGTGGAGGACAAAAGGATGTGCTTAAACTACCGGTTTGTGCATCTGCTTTGGTTTACCTAAAGGAGAAGGAGGCCTACACGTCCTCAGCAGCCCTAACTGTCCCAGGGCATGTCTCGACTCACAGACTGAGGACAGAAGGGGGAAAACACACCAGCAAGTGTGTGTTAGACTACTGTGGTGTTTAATCTGTATCACAATCCCAAGTTTTGATGGAGTCACAGAATAGATCAAAGACAGGCACCCCAGCAAGAACACTGACGATACTGATGCAATGGTGGGCATGCAATGCTGCACACAACCAGTAGATGGCAGTACGTCATGTGAAACTGCTCAGCCTGTGTTTGGTGGGAGACTTCCAATGTCAAAAGAGGACTGCTCTGTTAGTTCTGAACCTGCTGCTTCTTAAGCAATGAGACACAATGGGTGATAGAGCTCCATGACCCACGGTGGGATGAAGGATTGACTTAACTCTTCATGGACTAAAGGAAACCCACCTTTGACCTCATGGTGCGCTCTGAGCGTTTGGCTGCAGCAGCTGCCATCTTGAGGATGTCAGGGTTGCTTTTGGACTTCATGATATCTAGGAAGGAAAATGTGTCAGAGTTTAGAGAAAGGGAAACTATAGAGAAAGGGTCTAGTCCTCAGGTGTACTGAATGCTAATTTAATCAACACACAATGGGCCTCATGTAAGAACCACCACATTCATTCTTAATTGGTAGATTTGAGTGATTTTAGAGCATTTTAACTGTCGAGTCTGTACGCTCCCACATCGCACTGTGCTCTCATCGGGATCGATCAGGTAGACCACATGCTGAGGTGGCCTGGCTCACATTGAGTTGGGATCCCAGTGAGGTGTGGATAGTATGGGGTACGATCCAAACAATTTATCAAACGTAGGTCTCCATCATCTTCCCCCCACCAAATTGTGAATGGGGAACCTATGGGTTATTATTTTCCTTCACCTATTTAAAGTGCTGTACTTGTGAATGTTATTAATTGCCTGTAATGATTACACAGGATAGGAATAGGGTATGTTATTGTTATTATTATTGTATAAATTGTGATGGGGGGGAAGTGACGCGAGATGAGATTGTGCGCGCAGAAAGGGGGAAGCCAGCGACGTTTAGTGGACTCAGAGAGCTCAGTTTGCCGGCGATTGCTCGGCAAAAAGAATCCGAAGCAAGCGTGTCATGGATTACTAAACTGGAGGCTTCAATGGAAACGGCACAGAGGACCACCAGCTAGACAGGCTGTGGTGAGGTAGAGTTCTGTGGACAAAGGAACCGCGGCGTCTCGCCACGCTTCCACCTGTTGTTGACTTTGTTTTGGGGATTTGTTTGTTTGTCATCGGACTGTTTTGCGTTACTTTAAGGAACTTTGGAACTGATGGGACTCTGGGTTTGAGCGATAGTTTGCAAATGTTTAGTTTATTGTGCCGGAGTACAGCGAGAGTCTCACGTTTTTTTTTTTGTGCGCCGCAACCCGTGTGCCAAATTAATTTGCTTCATATTAATATATGGTGTTATATTTAACTGACTGTGTGCTTTCTTTTGTGTCTAAGGTGGTCTGTCATTATAGTGAATAATAGAGAAGACCTTTCAGCGTGTTTTTGTACTTTCAAATATGTTATGCAGTCAGATGTAGTGTCTGTATACCTACCAATTCAGATCCGCCCGTGCCCTTTAATTTTAGTGTATGTACTTTTCCCCTTTTTGGTTAATATAATTAGGTGAATTGTTACAACTTGGGAGCAAAAGGAGGTGAGGAGGAAAACCAGGCTGGAGCCCAGCTGAGACCTGCTGTCATCAGCCCTGTTCAGTTACTGCTGGTGAAAACATATTTCCTCAACAGCATCCCATCTAAGTCATGAACCACTTAGCTTTTTAAGACATATTTTTAACGTCCAACCATTCCCTCTAAATTTCACAGTATTTGAGTATGCAAGAACTGCTCTGATATTTTCTATTTGTTTAGGGTCCACTAATACCACGACCCACACTGTTAAATTTGGACTCAAAGCTCTGTGACATTCTTCTTTTTACTCTTGGGCTATATTTTTGGTGAATAAATCAAATAAACTTGTACTGTACTTGTATAGCACTTTTCTAGTCTTCTGACTTTCACTTCTTTAACACTACATGTCATCATTCACCCATTCATGCACTGATGGAGGGGCTACCATGCAAGTTCCTACCTGGACATCAGGACTAGCACCTTGCATGGTAGCCACCCTTTCATACAACGCAGGCACAGCTACGGGAGCAATTTGGGGTTCAGTGTCTTGCCCATGGACACATCGACATGGACTAGCGGAGCCGGATCGAACTGCCGATCCTCTGATTGAAGGACGACCCTGCTCTAACTCTGAGCTACAGTCGCCCCAATTCGATTACAACAGGTAGCCTTTTGGGGCAATTTGGGGGCATCAATTCAATTTAATATATTTTGTATAGCCCAAAATCACAAATTTGCCTCAGAGGGCTTTACAATCTGTACACATACGACATCCTCTGTCCCAGGACCCTCACATCAGAACAGGAAAAACTCTCCAAAAAAACCTTTAACATCGAGAAAAAAAAGGAAGAAACCTCAGCGAGAGCAACAGATGAGGGATCCCTCTATCAGGATGGACAGAAGTGTGATAGATGTCATGTGTACAGAATGAACAACATAACAATTGTGCTAATCAAATCTCCCAAACCTGCAGCTCACATAAGTGTGCAGTTGAGAGAGTTTGATGAAAGTGACTTGGCCCACTTGTACAAGGAAGCATCACAGAAAACAGTCCTAGCACAAGGCCCACTGTGTTTCTATTTGTTCATACCATATCCTCCTCGCTCCACTTCCTCCAGCGATGGCTCCCCAAGTGCCTCATGAGCCAGCTGCAGCTGATCTCTGAGCCGGCCCAGATCCCGCTCTGCTTTGGCCTTGACAATGCTCAGCTCTGTGTAGATGTCCTTGTACTTATCTGTTGAATATTTCTTGTCCTGAAAACACATTGTTTGGCTTTTCAGATAAAGGGTATTCATGTTGTCTCTCAGCAAGGAAATCATGGATTTTCCACTGCTATCTTAAAAAAACACTGTACTCTTTGGGCAGCTTGGAGTTCGTCTTTCAGGGAGTTGATTTCCTGCTTCAGGTATTGGACCTCTGACTCCTTCACCCTCAGCATCACCTAGAGAAAAAGATTGAAATGATCAAAAGATGCAAGAACTTGCCTCAGGAGCACCAGCTGCTTTTTAAAACCTTTCTGGTACAGACTTAATAATACAATATCACTTGTATACAGGATTTTATGCACATTTTTATATTTCATTGCTTAGGTTGAAGTGTTTTTTAGCTTGAACCTTACTTCTAACTCGTAGAGCTCTTTCCCGTGTATTGTGGTGTTTGCGTCTCCCACTCCGTCCTCAGATGTCATCGAGCGCATCTTGGTGATCTCTGCTGCCAGGCGGTTGTTTAGCTCCTAAAAAGAAGCGGCTTAGAAGAGTTAAGCAGAAAAGCAGGTATTCTTGTGTGTACCTGTGATTGTGTTCTACAGTGCGTGTCTGCACCTGGTTGTGTGCGTTGAGCTCCTGGTTCTCTCTCTGACACTGCCTGAGGGCCTGCCTCTCGGCCTCCAGCGCCTGGGCTAGGTGGGCATTTTCCAGACACTTCTGGGAATACTGCTCGGACAACACCTCGATCTCCCGCTGGAAAGAACACAGCTCCTCCCTAAAACATAACAAAAGGCCAAACTGACAGGAAATCTAATACCAATAGTTTGGGTTCAGAAGTAAAAGGGTGCAAATACAGCTAGATGTCAAGTCTCTGATTTAGTGAACCAAGCAACCTTACAGTCCCGAGTCAGTGCTTTTCCCAAAACCACAAACCATATAAACTCTCAGCTTAATGAAACTCAGTTTAATTTATTTATATTGGTGTTGATTTACTATCAACACCCAGCACTTGTCACCAAGTTCAGCATTAAAGCATGCTGAACACAACATGTGAGCTTGAACTCAGAGTAAAGTAACACCCGTCCCAGCAAGTCATGAGCGACAGCTGCAACATCTGATACTTCAGCACTTTATCAGTATTCAGATCAAATGGCACCTTCTTTAATCCAGCACAGTCAGAAGTCTTAAAAGCACATAAAGAACATCTAAGAGTACAGACCGACAGATACTGGACTATTGACGCCAGCATCGATATTTCAGAGTTTTGGAAATACAATAAATCTGCATACAAATCTGTGTTTATTTCTACAATTGGCAGGGGTTGAAAAAGCAGGAAAATATATTAAGCGTCCACATCCACCTATGCTCTTCTTTGGTAACGGCATCACCCCCTATTGGTCAATTTTCAACAGTTTAATTTAAAATATCCACCAAGTTTGGTAATGTTTGGACAATTTAAGGGCAAATTATCACCAGACCGATGCACATGTTTGGAACTAGTGGCGCACAAAAAGAAAACCACTTCTTAAATTGAATTATTTCTAACCTTTCATAAATAATTATACATTTTTCATGATAAAAAAAGTGTTCACACATGTGAAACCGTATCCGGCGAGTTTTGGATTTGTGTTGAGTCACGATGTAGCAACTTATTATGTAATAATCAGCACATAATAACAATGTAATAACAGCTCTTACATTATGAAAAAATTATTACATTATAAACTAAGCAAAAAAAAAAGTTGAATAATGTAATAATGTTATTGGATATAGAGCTTGTCAATGCAGTATTTTTACGACCGACTCTGTGATCAAACATCTGTCTTGATTTGTCTGGTGGGACGAATGCTCACAAGTTGTAAACATGCAAATCTTTTTTCATCTCTGCAGTCCATCCCATGATATGAACTCTGTGGGTTGTGTTCCATTCAACTCAAACTAATTACTCTTGCATGCTTTGTGACTGTCAGCCCTACGGCTCATTACGGACAGTGTCCTGTACTGGTCCCTATTGTCCTCTACTACTGTTCATCTCATTTTAATCAATAGACTAAACCAGTAGCTTTGTATTTCAAGAACACAATTTATGATCAGAGATCCTTGATTAACATCAGCCTTGTTCTAAAGCCCATTCATACATAGCATGTACAACTTACTCATGCTGTCTGCGAATCTCCTCTATGTCTGCATTTTCGGTGTTGTTGTTGGCCTTGCGAGCTTTGTCAAGCTCCTTCTCCAACTCTGTCCGGTGGGCATTTTTCATCGCTTCAATTGCTAAAATAAAAAAAGGCTATATTAAGTACAAGAAATGTTCATAATGTATTCTATAATCTTATTACTAAGATAGTGTAAGCAAATAAGGAAACACATTGGAAATCACAGTGATAAATGACCACAATAGCAGCTTTGTGCTATCTCTGGTTTCTGGATTTAGGATATTTACCAGCGATGGTGGCTGCCGTCTCCTCTGCCAGCAGTCGCTCTTTCTCCTCCTGCAGGTTCTCCAACTCTCTCTGGTGTTTCCTCTGCAGCTCATCTACTACCTTCTGATGGGAATCTTCCATGGCAGCAAAGCCCCTCTCACAGGTGGCCTATGAGATAGGAAAACAACTGTGAGTTCATGGGCCTTCTGAGCATGGACCAAAAGCTTCTCCTGACCATGTAAGCCAAGCAGGAACAAACCCTGGGCCCTACAATATAAGCCAGTGCACATCACCATCGTCATTCATTTCCAGCAAATAACTTGCAAGCTACAGCCTGTTAGCTATGAGAAAGTGGAGCCTGTGTGAGTACAGAAAAAGTTGAGAGGAACGACAGGATATACAATGCACTGAAGGAATGCACAGACAATGAGAGAGAAGGGGGTAACAAAGTGTGTGCTGACATATCCTACCTACAGAAAAACATTCACTGATGATGCTTATAAAATCCTCATTAAATAATGTCTGGAGCCTTCAGCTAATGTGCAAATCCTATCCAAAGGCTTTCCACGATCCCAACCAAAGAGCTCATCGTGCTTCCGGCCTCTATTCACTGCCACTAATCTGAGGGCTCAGTTGACGGCTGTGCCCTGGCCTCTGTCCCTATCTCAATCTAGCTCCAGCCAAACAGCAGAAATGGAGGTCCAGTGTGTTTTCACAGGGATAAAGCCCCCTGAGAGCTCAGGCCCAGGAAGCTACTGTTACAGGCGGAAAGCAAACATAAACATCCTGCTCTGACATCAGACCACGCACAAGCTTTATTTAGAAGCCTGTCAGGCTTTGCATCTTGTGTGTAAATATATCCTGGGTCATGGTGGGGGCATGGATTCAATACTCAGTGCAGAGTATTAGTTAGCTCAGACAGAAGATGAATATCTGAGTATCCAACACACTGTTTAACACCCATCACAAGTACAAACTGTCACAAAGTCACCACTTTATCTCCAAACGAAGCGGACAACTGACAATTCACTGCTCTGAGTCGATAAACAGCAGACACGATATGTCAAGACAAATTTACTTCGGGACAATAAAGTCTATCTTATCTTATGTTATCTTAATAATTATATTGTCTAAACTTTCATTTCTGGGATTTGATTCATGGATACTTTCCAACCTGGACTCAGACATTTTTACTATTCCATTACAATCTCATAAGAATCTATGAGAATAATGTAAATTAACCTTCACCTAACAAACTAGAAATAGCCTTGTATTTAAGCCTGAGCTTTGAGGAAAAGCTAAACAAACCAAAAACACTATACATTCCTGACCAGTTTTTACAGATTAGTGTCTTATGTAGGAACCAATGGGCATTAGGCGGAAAGACACAGACGGGGGGGAGGAGAGAGGAAGTAGGAACACACTGGAGGACTTCAATGCGACCTGCCTGATTGGATAGTGATCTGATATATTTCGTAGTCAAGGGAGCGGCTGTAAAACTGTGGATGAACACATTTCATTCCCTATAAATTCTTCACAACAAAAGTCCTTCCGTTTGCGCTGCCTTCCTGCAGTATTTGTATACTTGTTTGATTAAAGAATAGCTGCTCACAAATCTCCACTAACTAAACACATTTTGAATAAATTCTTCACAATAAAAGTCCCCCATTATTTTGTTATGTAAACAATTTTACTTTGAAGCAGCAAAATCCAGAAATGTTGGGTTTCATCAAGAGTAACTTAACAGGAAGCAGAGAGCGGGTAAACACACATTGTTGTTTTTGGTCTTTTCATAAGTTTTGTTGACAGTAACAAAAATACAGAAAAACACCAGCCTTATCCTTTAAATACACAAAATGAGCCCTATGTGTATTTCAGTTAGCATGGTGAATTAAACCTTTATTATGACAAAAGGTACAAAAGCCTACACTTGAATATTTGTTCATGTTCTGGCTTTTTCCAGATATTTCAACCACATTTCACAACCTCCACCAGCTAATGAAGTTGTTTTAATGGAGTTGTACCATACAAGTTCCATACTTGGATCACATCTCCACAACTGAGACCACAACTCAATTTGCTGCTGATGATTGCCAGATGCAGTTGAAAGCTTACTAGAAAACGCCAGTAAGTAGACCTTGAGTTAAAATGACTTGTTCAAATAATTGAACTGTTATTCAGGGAATATAGGGATTAAGATTAAACTGTTAGGAGAAACAGCCAAAGGAAAAGAGATCAAACTCATAGAAACTAAGCTCATAGCTGAAATAATTTGAGATGATAATAATAAGTGTTAAAAGGGATACATTCTTTGCTTTTAACAATTTGAAATGCAGCATAGCGGAGTCAAAGGATTAGATTAATAAGCACATTGAACTACGACCAGAGGAACTGATTTCAGAGGCTGATATGATGATGATGAGGTAGTGTTTGTTTTTTTGTGTTTAATTGAATTTAATGATCCAGTTACTCAAAGTTCTACAACTGATGGAACTTTAACAAAATGGGTTCATCAGTATGCACGACTACTGCAGCGTCAATGATCACATAAACCTAGAGCAGGTTAGTTTTCATGCAACACAGAAGAAAAGTTGTTTACAGAACAAAGAGCAGAAGTAGGGTGAGCGGGATTAGGAAGGAGAGAGCGAGTTTGGGAAGGAAGGGGGATCTGGGAATGCCACAAAGGAACACAAGGCATCACAGATGGAGGACAGCAAGGACAAGGAGCGCTTCCACCTTCAGGTTTCCCAGGTCTTTCTCGTATTTCAGCCGCAGAGTCGTAATGTCTTCCTGCTCTTTGCGGCGTCTCATCTCTTGGGTCAAGACTGAGACCTGGGTGACCAGCTCTTGAATGCGCTCCTTCAGGGTGGATGTTTGGCGATGCGCCGGAGTGTTCTCGTCTGTCAAGTTCTTGTCTGGGTTTGCCGGACTCATCATGTGTCTCAGCTCTTCCATTTCCTGGTCAAACCTCTCCATGAGGTTTGTCCTCTCCGTCTCGTACTTCTTCTTCAGGTTCTCCATGCAGTTAGTCAGAGAGTCAATCTCTTTCACATTTTCTTCTGAGAGGACACGCAATGTTTCACCAGCCTTAACGATTTCCTTCCTCAACTTTTCAGCTTCCTGCTCGTAGCAGTCTTTAACCTCTCGTAGTTCCTTCCTATGCCAGGCTATCATGTCATGAAGCTCAATGGATTTGTCCAGTGAGTCTATGGGCTCTCCTTCAATCTGGACCAAAGTTTGTGGCCCTGCGGCGCTTTTCAAAGAACCCTCATATGGTTGACTCTGAAGATCTGCCAGTTTGGACTCCAGATCTCTAGTGGCTTCTCTCAACTGAGGACAATTTGGACAATCCAAACTATCAATCTGAACCTCTGTCTGCTTTTCCTTTAATTCTTTCTCATGTTGGACTTTCATCCTAGTGATCACATAAGACATTTGGGCTTCTGTTAGAGCTTCACACAGATGTTGAGAGGACTGTTTCTGATCTCCATCAAAATCAAAGCTTGTTAGAGCCAAAGACACAAGCTGGTCATCTTTGTCCAATTTCACATTGGATGCTAAATGCTTTAAAACATTTGACTTGGCCTCCAAGGTCTCTGTTAACTCTTTAAAAATCAGAGCATGTGTTTCATTATCAAGCCTGTACATGGCTGCAACATCTGGCTCTGTCATTAGCTCGATCTCAGCTTTTGCTTGTGGACAAATCATTCTAGTCAGGAGCATCAAGCGCTTCAGTGCCATCATCTGTTGCGCCACAACTCTTTCACAGCTGTCTGTGTTCTCCTCTGGTTGGATTTCAGAGAAACCCAGAAGCTGGCTCCAGAACTCTCCCTCCATTACCAACCTCATGTCTTTCTGACTCACACAGAGTGGCTCTTCTTTTGAATAACCAAATGAAGTGCTTTTTAAATCACAGAGCGTTTTCTCTACACTAATATCTACCTTTGATAACATCCCTAAAACCTGATCAATTGCCTCAGACTTCATCTCAATCTCTTTTACTACTACTTGCTTTATAAGTCCTTTATCATCAACCTGCTTCTCTCCTGCCTCAACACACTCGCTAAGTGTGTTTTCAACTCTACCCGTCTTCTCTTGTAGCATTCTTATTTTGTTTTCTGCTTCTCTTAGCTCCTCTATACTGACTTTCTCAGATTCCTGGTTTAGTGTGATTAGTTCACTATTCCTGGCTTCAAGTTCCAAACAACACAGCTCTTTAGACTGAAGGTTTGCTTCCATCTCAAATAACTTTGCTTTTGAGACTTGGAGGAGCTCTTTTTCTTGCTCTCTCCCTGGGTGTAAGTCCTCTTCCTCATAATCGGTGTGGAAGCCCAGACCTTTCAACTTGGCCTCTTTCAATTGCAGCTTCTTCTCAGTGTCTTTGAGGGTGTTGCCAAGCTCCTCCAACGTAATCAGAGCTTCATGAAGCCTCAAGGATTTCTCATTCAGCTCCCTCTCATAATACTCCCTGTCTATAGTGTTTGCCTGGTTTTCAGCCAATTCAGCTTTCAGTCTTTTCAGCTCTTCCATGACCAGGTGATGCTGTTTGCCGCCCTGCTGACCGATCAGCTCCACTTTCAGTCTGTCAATTTCCCTGTCAGCCTCAGTCAGCTGATTAACTATCTCCTGACACCGTTGTTTCAATGCCCTGTTTTCACTAGTCAAAAGTTCAATCCTCTGAGAGAACATCCCATTCGTGATCTCATTTGTCTCCGAATGGTTATCAATTTCTGAGAGGGGGCCATAGGGGCTTTTTAGGCTTTCAAAACTTGGCTTCTGAACCTTCCCCACCAAATCCTCCATGCTAAGAAGACGGGCTTCGTACTCACGGATGCTTTCTCCTGCCCTGGCTAAACTCTTTTTTAATGTTTCATTTTCTATCTCCTGCTGGTACTTCCAACTCTTCAAGAGCTTCTGAAGTTGATGCGTCTCTGCTGTCTCTTGATTACAGCTATGGAATCTCAACAATTTTGCAAGCTCCGTTAGGGAAAGAGGTTTACCAGCTAACGAGTCTTCTAGTTCTTGAATTGCCTCTGTGCTGTCCTGGAACAAGAAGCTAACTGTTTTTTGAACAACTTCAGGGGGAGGGCCTTCCACAATGGATGGTTTTGGGGGTTCAGAAAAGTAAGGTTCCTCGATGGGTAGGTGAGAATGCGAGAGGCCAAGCTGTGCCTGCATGTTACGCTTTTTCAGCTCTTGCAGCTTCAGAAGCTCTTTCGTCTCCTGGTACTTCTTTGTTAAACTCTGTGCTTGAGAACTAAGCAGTTCGGGCCTCTTCGTCTGGGGCGCAGCCTCCAGACCCAAAGGGTGCTCCAGCTTTGAAAAGGGGACCAGACAGTTGGTTAACACACAGCAGGGGAGACATAAAGCTTGCTAATCATTTTCAGCGTTTTCACTACCAAGTATTTCCCCCATTCAAAAAGTGACATTACAAAAAGATTTCCCACGCAATAACACTGATTCAAAACAAAGTCAAGATTCCCTTAAGTTTTAATGGTGTAATTTGAAAGCAAAGGAAAGAGATTAACTGGCCATGTTAGTTAATCACGACAGAGCATGCACATTAAATGGTTAAAAGTGACTTCATGTGGTAAGTAATGCAATATTAGTTTCAGCTAGATGGTTTACTCAGGGATGGAAGGCATACCAGGTCCTACAAACACATTTCTGAGGTTCTCTGGTCCAAGCTCATGTGTCACCAAAGCAAATCTATTCTGAGTGGAGATAGTGAATAGTATTATTCAACTTAAATCAAATGTCCAAATATATTTTCAAATGCACTCCATAAATTCATTACAAGTGTTCTATTTCTCAAACAAAAAGCAAGACAAAAATTGCATAAACTATAATCACAGCAGAGCCTAGCTTGAACTCAACCATAACCAACTGTATAAGCTATAAAAGTAATCTCAAAAACATCCATACATCCACACACAAGCACAGAAATTCAGCACACATGTTGCCAATACATAGCTTCAGTGTATACAATCACATTGTTAACAGAACAACAAATGGTGGGTCTGTATAGCAGTTAATAGAAGATGAGAATCTGACGCCCATGCAAATACTTAGAAAACAAGTCAAGAGGTTATTATTCATACATGTTGAGCCAAACATTTTAGCAAGTAGAGCTACTGTACCAGTGACCATGGAGGTTAGTATCACTCTAAATTGAAATTAAAAAAATAAAGTGATCAACAATTTTTAGCCAAGTACAACAAAAAATAAGGCTATAAATACTACCAAGATTATTTAAAATGTATATGATAAAACTTTAATTTACAGATTATTAAACATAAGAACCTTAAATAGAACATGATAATCTGTACATTTCATTGTAAATTAAATTGTAATTTCTTTTTTCTCTTTCACTCCATTTCCCATTAGCATCTTTCCATTTAATTTTCTTAATTTGAACTGTATGTAAAGAAGGGAACACGGTTGTCACATGACAAGTGTGTTTCTATTCACATTTTTAATTAGAATTGAAATATTAGTGGAAAAAACACAAATAAAAAAAGTCAAAATACTGTAAGAAGTTTTTAGGCTTGGCTGAGGTGGAAAGGTTGGTGTATAAATGTAAATAAAAAGTGACTACCGTAATTTCCGGACTATAGAGCGCACCTATATATAGGCCGCACCTGCTAATTTTTAAAAGAAAAAAGAAATTGTACATAAATAAGCCGCACTTGTCTATAAGCCGCAGGTGTCCCCGGCCACGTCATTGTGCGGGACCACCCCCCAGCTGCTCTGCAGGCGCGCCCCCGTCTGAAGCTCGAACATCTCCCTGAACTCCACCGGCCCTTCTTGCGGTACTCGGCGACGAGCAGCTCCCCGAACGCGAGCGGGCTCTCCCCGAACGCGAGCGGGCTCTCCCCGAACGCGAGCGGGCTCTCCCCGAACGCGAGCGGGCACTCCTCGAACGCGAGCGGGCTCTCCCCGAACGCGAGCGGGCTCTCCCCGAACGCGAGCGGGCTCTCCCCGAACGCGAGCGGGCTCTCCCCGAACGCGAGCGGGCTCTCCCCGAACGCGAGCGGGCACTCCTCGAACGCGAGCGGGCTCTCCCCGAACGCGAGCGGGCTCTCCCCGAACGCGAGCGGGCTCTCCCCGAACGCGAGCGGGCACTCCTCGAACGCGAGCGGGCTCTCCCCGGCGAGAGCGGGCGACACGCTTGTCTCCGCGACCGCGTCTGATGCGCGCGGGGTCTCGGAGTCGTCATCCTCTACAGGGGTTGCCCCGTGATCCTCCTCTTGCGTGCCCGACACCCGGATGTTCGCGTCTTCTTCCATAAATTAGCCGCATCGTTGTAAAAGCCGCAGTCTCAAAGCGTGTGAAAAAAAGTAGCGGTTTATATGCCGGAATTTACGGTAAGTGCAATGGAAACATTATTCCTAGCAGTTGATTTTAAATCTATTTTAATTGTCTTTTTTGTTTAGAGTGAAATAATCCTCAGAAAGTCACATCATCAACCACACTTGAGTTCCTTGGTCCATAATCAACGCAAACAGTCAAGTCACTGCTAGCATGAGTTCAGATACAGTGCAGACTTATAATACAGAGGTAGGAGATTAAATAGTAGAAGCCAATGTAGTAATAAGATCTCAATGTTGTTTTACATGCAATGAACTCATGCAAAGGCACATCTCTGTAGCCATGTCGCTGCTTTGATGTCAGTTTGTTTGATGTTTTCTTACAATAAAATACAACATGCAAAGAATGTTACATCGAGAAGAAAACACTGCTGAAATGAGAACATACGCGTGTAATCTACAACAGGATTTTCCCATCATAGCAGAGCATACACAGAGACTTAGAACTCACCGGAGAGATGTAACCTGTCCGGACGTCCGGAGCTGTTCTCAGCTGGAGCTCCAGCTCCTGCTTGTGCTTGTTTGAGTCAAGGAGCTGCTGGTTACAGCTCTCCAGCTGTGACTTCAGGTCCTCTATCTGCAGGAGCAGCAGGGGAGCATTTGGAATAGTTAACAATGGTCTTTGTTTAGCCACTGGTGGGATTATGGCCTGAACAATCAATAGTTTTCATATTTAAAAAAAAAAATCATCATTTGAAAGGGTGAATGTTTTGTAAATTAGTCTTCTGTGAGTTAGAGAAATTATGAAAGTGAAAGTGTGGCTGTGTCCTGGTTAACTGCTCTCTGCGGTTTGTGTATTTGGCCAACGATGTTTTTTGTGAAAGAAGAAACCCCACTATCAAACTACAAATACGGAATGGGCTGTGTCTCTTAAAGTTCATGAAACACCTACAGATACTTTTTCTACATTAACAATCTAGGTTATCACCTTATACGTTCATTTCAGAGAGGAAGCTAGCAGGTAACTTGGTCGCTGACAGACAGCTGACAGAGTATAAAGTTACATGACAAGTTACGTCATTTTAAAGAACTGGAACCAACCTAATGTGCTGCATTGATGAAGGAAATGTGGCCAAATGTTATATGGGAGAATAGTGAGACTCATTCATTCTATTTCACGTTCTGCTTATTGTTACCATGGTTTGCAACTTGCTGTGTGTGCACTCACTAAAGTTGCTATTAACTTTTACTTTCACATTACACTTGTTTAAAGTACTGTTATCTGTGCACTTTATTTTATATTCTTTTATATTCTATTGTAAATTTGAATATGTTTCTATTTCTTGTACTGTGTTGATTGTTGTTGATTGTTTAATGTTATTGTCTAATGTTATGCACCACCCGCCATGACAAATTCCTTGTATGTGAAACGGTTCTGATTCTGATTACTGAATAGAATAAACATACCCCTTGCTTGTAATTCTCCAGTAGCTGCTCCAGCTCAACACTGTCTCTGGATTGCAGAGTGCTGGGCAGAGGCACCCTCCTCTCATCCCGTATGGGTGTCTTCTCCACTTGTTGCCAGTGTTGTTCAATCACCTCCTCCACCCTCTGCTGCCTCACCACAGACGTGGGACCTAATGAATTGGTTTGTCCGACTCCCTCTCCACTCTCAAAGTCTGTTCCCCCTCCTTCGTTAACGGATGTTTGCTCCGTTGATGAGCTAGTCACAGACTCATACCTCTTCCTCCTCTCCTCTCTTCTCCGACTGCGCTCCAGCTCACCCAGGTCTGCATGGAGGCTCTCGGCCTCTTGGGCCCGCTGCTGAGCTAGAGCCTGAGCGATGGGTCTGAACTCGGCCCAGTCAAAGGTCTTAGAGCGGCCTTCTCTTCTGCGTTCACGTGCCCTGCTCTTTGTGACAGCCGGAGTGGATTCTCTCTCCACTGACGAAGCCTCAGAGGAGGGAGAGTCCTGGGTGACGTCTGGCCCAACTAGACCCTCCAAAAGAGAGAAGGAACCATGATCCTCAGTTGAGCTGGAAGGCAGTGAGAAAGGCAGGCAAGTAAGTTTTAGCTTCTAAATGTTCATTAGCCATGTCCTAAAAGTTAATGTCTATGTATTTTATACAAAAATAAAATGTATTTTTACAATCAGCACTTGAGGTGACGGAGCCAGATGACATGACACTGATGCCTCCATCTTAATCATCTTTCCATCTTAAGAGGCTGAATAATCTATCACAGTTGAAAAGTGTGCGCAGCAGTGCTGACATAGTTGGACTGACCTTGCCACATCAGGGGCAGTGGAGGGTCTGACGTTCTTCATTACTGCCTGGATCCAGTTCCTGCGTATACCTGCTGTCATGGCCGACAGAGTGTGCACTCCCTCCCGAGTCTAAACATTTAAAAGCACCATGACATTTACAATATGATCCTATATGTGATGTGCTACAACTGCCATACATGAAATACTAATTCATTTGAAGGAATTCTGGTTTTGATTAGTCTAAGGATTGAGTGGTCATACCATGAGATTATATACATTTAAGTAGCATCAGAGATTTTGGCAAAGCATTATTACTAACTACTAACTGTTATTTTACCGTCACATACATACATACATACATACATACATACATACATGAAAGGTGACCTATATATTTAACCCTTCCTAAGCATTTAGGAGCAGTTCACTTGGGTTCAGTGTCTCCCTCAAGGACACTTTGACATGCCGACAGGAAGCCCCATTCATAACGCCATTGTGGATTTAGTATTTCATTCACTGAATTAGCTCAAAACTGGCATTTGGTATCCTTCTACAGTTTCTGCAGAACTTCCAGAACATTTACTACATAACAAAATACTAAATATATATAACGATTTAAATCCTTAAAAAGTACAAGTGGCCTTTTTGACTTTTCATGACTGGCTATATAATGCAGATATCTGTAATTCAATTTTTTTCAATTAAAAAAGAAAATTTCCCAAATCCATAACCTCGTTCTTCCAAGGAAAGATGACGTCACTTTTGCCATTCATGTGTATTGCGCTTTCAAATGGAGCATTTTCAGATTAAAACATGTGTGATATGTTGATATTATTCAGATATTAGGAGCATTCTTTGGCCATGTATACAGCTCATTCACAGTATGCCTCTCAATAGGGATTTTACTGCCCTTTATGACACACAGCCTCTTTCCTGTTTACGACCATCTCTGTGCTAGTTTGCAAAGATGAAGGAGAGATGCATGACCCGTCAAACACAGCAGAAAATGGCGTTGAAGTAGCCCCTGGCCCCGGTGATAAGGATGCGGCACGGGGTCGTTTTACGTTATTATTAGGAATATTTTCTTTTTCGGAATAAGTGCAAAAAATGTGTTAACGTAGTCATTGTCTTATTTCAAAATGATGTGCGCCTATAAGGAGTGCCATCATGCCCACATATTGTCTGTACTGACGCAAGTTCAAGGCATGTTCGTGCAGCACAAGGGTCTCTTTTTAAAGCTGCAGTTTGTGTAAACACAGTGTGGCCTTTGGCATTTATCAAATGTTTTAATAGTATTTCACTCTCACTTTTGTCACACACACACACAAAGTCCCAGGTATAGAGCTGCCTGGCTCTGGGAGCACTTGGGTGTACGTGTGCTATGTGCTATGTGAGAATCAGCCTGGGTGCAAGGTAGCAGTGACAACATATGTAATTTCATTGATTTGGGAATTCTCTCAGTAAGCAAGCGGCAGGGATTTGATAATGAAGCACTGATGCATTGCTCTGAAAAGAGCACAGAATGGATACACCGACGCACTCATGTGGAAGGGTCTAAACTAATCGTTTAAAACTGTGATAAAGAAGCTGCAAGGCCCATAATTTATTTACTTTATTTATAAAGAGGCACCAAAACCTTACAGACTCGTAATGCAACCCAAGTCTAACTAAACTACGGGTTTAGTTAGCAATTAAAACTTCACAGTCTAAGTATCACAGGACTGTTAAGACCTTTTCTAGACTTTGCCTATTGAATCACAATATGTCTAAAGGCTTTTTTGTTGTTATTAAAAGGTCAGAGCTATGTGGGAGGAAGACAAAGCTCTTTTCTTATGATATTATAAATGCCTGAAAAACATTTGTCCTTCATGAGAGGCAAAGCTTCTTACATGTATTTGGAAACCATAGTTGCGTTGAGCTTGGTATTCAGTTACACTGTAGCAAGTAGACAGGTCAATCTCACCATCCAGGTCAGAGGCCTGAGGTAACACAAAGATGAGACATGGGGCAAACATGAAATAAAACAAAGAACTGTTCAACAGAAATCATACAATAATTATACAATATTTATAATTATAAAATAATAGGCTCACCTCCTCTGCAATGGAATCCTTGTAGTATCTCAGGCTGTGATCCGTTAAAACAAACCAGTATTTCTTCCACTACAACGTGGACAGGGGAAAAGGCAAAGACAGGGTTCTCACATCCACAGCATGTTAAGATATATAGAAGAGGTAGTCACATATTGTACATCAGGTCAGTCAATAACCCCTGCGCTACGATGGCACAGAGTATGCCTCTCTCCGTATCACATAAAGATGGATTTTAAAGGCCTTCAGGCTCCACCCTGGTCTTTTAAGTCCATTGAAGACACAACATCAAAGTGTGACCACACAATGCTGCAAACATTCAGGAGTGCTTTAAGTGGTCAGTTCAGATGCTGTTTGAACCAGCGTTTCACTCCCTTTTTGATGACCTCATTCTTTTACATACAGAAACTTTATTTACTGCACTGTGTCAATGTTTCTTGATGATTTGAAGTTAGATACGTTCTTTCAATTTCGGTTTTACTCAAACAGATTCTACATAAACAAAAACACAAATAATTATGAATTAAAACATGCATTGTATTTGGCACTTTTTACAGACAAAGGCAGATTAACAGTTGATAACGTACCTGGCCTTGCTCATCCAGCCTCACCATCCAACCTTTCTTGAAGTTCAGTAAATCCGGCTAAAAAAAGAAAAGATGTTGAAATCTCTGTCTGACAGTTGCACAGAAAAAAATGATGGTGCAGTGTCAAACTGTTCAACATGCGAAATGTCATTTTGCCATGTCAGTATTCATTTTGAAAGTGTTGCAGTAGATTACCACCACTTACTTTAAAATATCATAAAATAAAGCAGACCACAAAGTAGCCTGAAACAATTCCTAAATGACACTGGCAATATGTCAAATTAAAGTACTAAATCACATGCTCAATCAGTCAGCTGAGGTAGAAGATGACTCTACCAATGGATCAAAGACATTATCTAAATGTGGTCTACTGGTCAGGTGTGTGCTACTTTAGCTGAGGATGCAGAGCCCAGTGATGTGATTCCACATAGTGGAAGAAACACACACACATGTGAAGGGTGACCTCAGGAAGCAGAGGTAAGTTGTAATATACACTGTCACACACAGACATACAAACACCTGTCTCGCTTCTCCGGCCGACAGGAATGCAACAACAAACCACATGACACAGAATGGGTGCAATGAATACACACAGAGGGAGCCGAATGAGGAGTATAACCTGTAGAGGAGAGGAGGGGGCTGCACTGCCACCCGCAGCATGGAGGTTTGCCTACAACATCAACATCCTCGCACCACCACACCACGGCCAATGAAACGTTAGGAAACCTCACAAAGCTGCAGTACATAGCTATTTTCCCCAGTAAAACGAGGAATACATTGGTTTCTGAGCAGAGCAGTCATGCTGCTGTGGGACGACCACAAGTTTCTCAGTGCCAGTAACAACCCAGCGACCTCTATCCCCACAGCTGAAGCCCTGGCACTGATGCTGACCCTGGAGCCTACAGCTTAGCAGAACAGGAGAGTCTCTGTCTGCCACACCACAGACACACTGAAGCACAGTGGCCTTCAGACGGAATTTCAGACTTCAAATGTTGGTTAATGTTGAAACAATCAAAACAAATTTAAACCCAGATGTTATCATGAGCTTTATCATCTTTCCATATCTAACAATCTCCTCTACAAGAGCACTAATTTGTTAGAAGCTCATATGCAGGCTTTCTGGCAGCATTGTGGGACACAATGTGTCGTATAAAACTCAAGTGGAGAACTGAAACAATCAGTCCATTCATTGTTTGAAAGAAAATTCATCTGCAAAAACACCAATCATGACCTAGTGAGCCAAAACATGCATAATGTAGTTCTTACATCGAAGGAACGAGAGCCTGGCCACACACAGAATACTAAAAACCTTGAGTAAGAGCTCCACCTGAGTTTTCTTTACATTTTTAGGTATATTGGTACGTTTTCTACATCTATGACGCATTAAAGTCTCAAAAGGATGCTGTAAGACTCACTATGGACGTGTCCAGGAGATGCAGCCTCATTTTTTCAGAAGTGAGGGACAGGAGACAACTTCATGGCTAATTTATTCTCTGCAACAGCTGTCTGGTCCCCTTGTGTTCATTGTCTCAATCATTGCAGGAGAGACTAAATGCCCCTGCTGCAACATACTACAGACTTTCAGAGGACAGCTTTTTACTACAACTAGTCAAGTTTCATGTTAGGGATAAAAGTTTTACACATTTTCTGACTCAATTCATTTTCTTATTATATGATATTTGATTAATTATCAACATCACTGTATGTATTATAACCTTTGGTAGTCACGGAAGATGCTGTAGAGATAAATCCTGGACCTTGATGAGGCTGTTTTATAAAAGCAAAAGAAGAGTAAACACTCACCGTCATGATCGACTCAGTGGTCCTTCTGTCCAGGGACTTGGCTCTCCTCAGAGGCGGCAGGGTGGAGGGAAAATCCAGAACCTGACCCACGTCGTGCCTCTGCACCTAAACAACACACGTGCAAGTTTGTCTACATTGTTTTTATACCTGTGTACGGTTAAGTAATTAAAAAATATACAAAATAAAACACAATATAATGGCGTTTTATGACTATTTGAGAGTCAACATATGAAATGCAGAAATCACAGATGATATTTAGTACGTCATCTGATTTGGTCTGTTTAGGTGGGCATTCATGTATTGTGGAGAAATGTCATGACAACCTGCAAAAAAGAATGAAACCAAAAACACACTGATAGCATGAAGCTAAACTTGCTAACTTTAAATGAGTGTGTATTGTTTGAACACAACAGTAAGAATGACTGAGCTTGTGTGTTCAAGGTACAAAAGCAGTCTCGACATCTATCTGTATGTGCACGAGATATCTTTGTCTGTGCATGACTGACAAAGATCTAGGGCTAGTGATTAACTGTCTGACTGTGACCCTGTGCATCAGCGTGTTGGGCCCTGAAGTTGGGTTTCGAGCGGTTCTAGCCAAGCACAGAGAGCCACAAAATGGAAACTGGAAATGAATACAGCATATTTTGCTGACCTCTGACCTACAACCAAAACAAAGACAGGACAAAGAGAGGGAACAATGCAGGGAAGAGGGCAAGGGTGAAGGGAAAAGATAGAAGTGCTGGGACAAAAAAGGGGGAAAAAAAACACTGGTAGGTCCAATACCGAATATGTTCTGTCATGTGGTGTTGTTTAATACCACCGTTTACAAGTCTTACCAGATCTATTGTAAACTTCTGTACAATGTTGGCAGTAGGGATTTCACGAGAACCGATACTTTCTGAAAATGTAACAGTACTCTTGTTTTCTACAGCTAGGCTAATGGAGGTTGCATTGAGTGACATTATGATGCATTCAAGCTCTATTCAGTAAAAATAACATAAAAAGAGTATTTAACTCATAAATTATAATGTTGTGTTCAAATGTAATCAGTTAAATTTGTAAAAAACAGAATGCAAACAGTAATAAAGGAGTGTATGTGAAGTATGTAGGATTTATTGTTGTCTTTTTTATCGTGCGGTTAAGAATTGTGAAATTAGTATGAACATAATGTTGATACTACAAATGTCTGGTATCCTGACATATCACACACACACGGGTTACCTCTCTGTGCTCACTTCGGCCCTGTCTGGCTCCACTCCTGCTTGACTCTTCCACCTCCATTTTCTCCAGCTCCAAGGCCTCCAACTTCTCAATAACACCGGAGCGACTGCATCACACACACACACACACACACACACACACACACACACACACACACGTTAACGCATTTTCTTTTGTATTATTATTTTGAAAGTCCGTTGCTCACTGGCAGCGGTGGAGGGAGGCTTCGGCAGACTACGTTGGCTGCAGCGTGTGGGAGAAGTATAGATAAACAAAAGCAAGACAAGCTAACAAATGCCACAGAGAAGTGGATACAAACTGCAGCCGATTAGTATTGTGGAAGATGTCGGTCTGAGGAACGTTCTTAGGATCGCTACGAATGACGGCACGTATGAGCCTCAAGACGCACCATCACAAGAAGACTACACGAGTTGTATGAAAAGGAGATGACTACAAAAGCGACGGCGTTACAACGTGCACCAACTGTTGCTCTCACTGGAGACTACTGGACATCGCTGGGTTTGCATTATATTGATAAACAGTAGAGCTGCATTCACATGCTCTGACTGTCATGAAAACAGAAGACAGACATTTTGCTGAAACGTGAGCGGAACATTTTATTCATGTTGCACAGCAGTGGAACGTTTCAAATAAAGTCGGCACACTGAGCACAGATAGTGCAAGAAATATGATTGCTGCTGCGAGACATCTGCCTTTTGAACACGTCTCCAGCGTTGTGTCAGTGTGTAAAGGGAATACTGTTAAAAAGCACCTTATTCGTTTAAAGTGTTTGCAAACCAAATGTTATTGCACTTTTGTTCATATAGCAGTACTTTTAAAATAAAAGTGCACAATACACTACTTTTTAATTCATTATTGAATTTTGCGCATAACAATGAGATTTATCACGATTTAAATGATGTCCCATGGTAATGGCACTGAAGGATACTAAGACATGGTGTCAGACAAAATATCTTAAACCCAGTTTAACCAAATCTTTCCAGGGACTAAACTCAGGGTCTGAACTAAAAACTAAAAGTCCTCTTTACACTTTTGGGTTTTAGCTTTGGAAGCCTTTGAGACAAAATGTTCCCACATAAGGGAGAAACTAGACATACATATACACATGCATGCATGCATATCCATACACACATGCATGCATATCCATACACACATGCATGCATATCCATACACGCATGCATGCATATCCATACACGCATGCATGCATATCCATACACGCATGCATGCATATCCATACATGCATGCATGCATCCATATCCATACACATGCATGCATCCATATCCATACACATGCATGCATATCCATACACATGCATGCATCCATATCCATACACATGCATGCATATCCATACACACAAATCCTTGACTTTGTGCAAGTGTACCTATAAGGGTAGTAACACCAAATATTGATTTGATTTAGATTTTTCGCTCACTTTGCATTTTGTAAATTGATCAAAATAAACAATTATATATATTTTTCAAAGCATTCTTAGTTTACGGCATTTTTTCACACCTGCCTAAAACGTTTGCACAGTACTGTATATCTTATACACATACATACAAGTATATCTATACACATACATACATATATATATATATATATATATATATTGTTAAGAGATTGTAGAAAAATATGAAAGCATAAAAGTATAACCATCACAACATATAGCTTGTTTGCTTTTTATAACCATCACAACATATAACTTGTTTACACTTTTTATAACCATTATAACATATAAACTGTTTTATTTCATGATAGAAGTGATGAAGACATATAGCCTGCTTAGACACTTTATGTAACATAGTCACTTGAGCCTTATATAGTGCTTCCGGTTCTAACAGGACCAAACCAGTTACAACCAGTTACATTCTGTTGCTAACTCTGGTACAAGATGTCTCCTGTATATGTGACGCATGTGATTAGGGAGGTACTAGCCTCAGAGCAGCATAAAAGAAGCAGAGAAACTGTGAGATTCAGCTTTTTCCCCTGTTGTAGAGACCGGGATAGATTTATTTAATAGAAGATAGATACCCCTGATTAAAAATCAGGATAGTTAGCATTAGTTTTAGTACCACTGAGACGGTTTCATTGAATTTAAATTGGAAAAACTTTAATAAAACCACAGCCTTACCATTTGTAAGTGGCTGGATCCAAACTGAAGACTCTGTTTTTTTAGATTAAGTTACCCCTCTTCCCCTGTCCGTTAACCGTGTGATACAGTTGTGACGACTGACTCTACCAGAGGAGCTTAAGGTAAGTTCCCTGGGTGAAGACTTGGCAGTGTTAGTCATAAATAGTGAGAAGTTCACAATAGGCAAGTACAGACGTTCTACATAACGATTCATACTGGGTGTTAGGGTTACATCCTACTGAGAGCGCCTAGGGCATAGCCGTACAAGACTCTCAGAACGACAATAATTCCGAAAAGCCTAACGATTTAGTTACGGGGTGAGATAAAAGGCCGAAGGTATTGTTCTGACACCTCCGTGAGGAAACTAACTCACGCAGGTCCGACAGCCGTTAGGAGTGACCACCGTGTAGGTGCGCAAGCTTGTCCCACTTTCCCCGGGGCAGGATCCGTTCACGCTACAATATCTATACACCAGTGGTAGGCCGTCAGGGCCAGAAAGGCCTTCTCTGCTGGCCTAAACAGAATCACAAAGTTATAGCTATTTTATAATTTAATATTTTTTCTTAAATACATTATAATTTATAAAAATATATATATAAAATATCTTATTTTCTCATTGCACAGCTACTGTCTTCCTCAGTTGCTCTGCTTCCAGTGCAGCTTGTTTTAAGTAGAGCTTTTATCCAATCAGATTTCATCTCTGTCTCTAGGTAAGAAGAGAGGCCCGAGGCCTGCAGACTCACAAGTGAATCCCTTTGCAGTTTAAGTAAATTCGACATGTTGGGCATATTCTTTGACATGCCAGAGCCTTCTAGCTGGCCTACAAGTACGTCAGCATTAACGTGCAGCAGCGTGCGCTGTGATTGGTCAGTGGGCGAGCACGTGACTATTGGAAAACGAAATTTAAGGTAGCCAGCAGAGCTTAGTCAAAGTAGAAAGAGTTCAAATTGAAAGATATGGAAGAAATTATGATTTTTTTTGCATTTTGCTTGGTGTTTTTTTTTATTTTTTTTTAACCTAGCATTGTTTTTTCAACACTCAATGGCTGAAGGAGGAGGAGAAACGGATTTGTGAGTTGGGATTTAACCGTGGGATTAAACTCTTTGTCAACAAAGAAAGGAGGATGGAGTTTGTCTTTAAGTGATCACCATTTGGTAAGTGAACTGCGTTTGCTTTTTTACATCCAATATCTGAATGGCCCTCGAGTGTGTAGCAGAATGCATGTTCCGCTGCAGGTCTGCTGGATTGATTTGTCATGCTTTGTTGTCATATGAATATATGTGACTGGTTCTTGTGAGTTTGTTCTTGTCATTGTGTTAATTATATTGATTTGGACTATATGCATTGTCCGTTAATTACGAAGCATATCATCATGCGCGGAGTTATTGTCCGGACAATTTAATCTGTTTGGGCTTTTGTTTTCTTTTACAAAGCAAGAATTATGGTCTGGAGAAATGGGGATTGTGTGGCGATTGCTTTAGCCCCGTTTGAATCAGTAGGGAACAGCTACCATAACGCTGCATGGAGAGTTCGTAGCTTGTTTGCTGCTGTTGTTTTCCCATTAAGCTAGTTTAGCGTAGCCTCCCAGAACACACGTGCGGTGCCTCAGCTGTCTTTTGTTTTGGTTGCTTTTTTTCCGGGTTCAGAGGTCACACAGCCCGTTGTCTCCTACGTGAGCGCAGTCCACCGAAAACATTATATTTCCCACAATTTAAGCTTCTGCATTTTCCAAATGCACTAGTATTATTCAAATGTATGTTCGGTTCGTAAGCCTCGTACCGAACGGTTTAATACGAATATGTGTATTGTTACACCCCTAGAAACAAATAATAACTTGTAGTGTCATAATGAGGTTATTAGGAGGTGTTTCAGCTGCAGGACAGCACTGACGGCCCAGGTATAAAATGCACGGCCCGCCACTGCTATACACATACATCTATACACATATATATCTATACACATACATACATATACATATATATACATACATATATAGATACATACATACACACATACATATACTCATCTAAAGCAGTATTAGTACATTATTTAATATCAGATAATCATATTGATTTATTTTTGTCTTACTGAAACCTGGCTGTGTAATGAAGAATACGTCATCCTAAATGAATCAACTCCTCCAAGTCATATTAATACTCACATTCCTCGAGGGACCGGCCAAGGAGGTGGAGTAGCAGCCATCTTTGACTCGAGCCTATTAATAAACTCTAAACCTAAAATAAATGATAACTCATTTGAAAGCCTGGTTCTTAGTCGGGTCTGTATCGGAATTTTCAGAGTTCTTATCAAGTTTAGTCCATAAAACATAAAGTAATTATTGGAGGTGACTTTAATATTCATGTGGATGTCGATAATGATAGCCTTAGTACTGCGTTTATCTCATTATTATATTTATAACCCACTCACTGTTTTAACCACACCCTTGACCTTGTTCTGGCTTATGGCATTAAAATAGAACATTTAATAGTCTTTCCACAGAACCCTCTTTTATCGGACCATTATCTAATAACTTTTGAATTTCTACTACCGGAGTGTACGCCATTAGGCAAAGGTTTCTACACTAGATGTCTATCTGATAGTGCTGTAGCTAAATTTAAAGAAGCGATTCCATCTGTATTTAACTCAATACCATTCCTCAATATAACAGGACTCCTGTGCTAACTTTAGTCCTTCCCAGGTTGGTCATCTTGTCGATAGTGCTACAGGCTCACTGAGAATGACTTTAGACTCTATTGCCCCTCTAAATAAGAAGATAATAAAACAAAAGAAGGTTGTAAATTCCTATCTTATTCAGATAGTTAAATATGGAATAGTTAATTCCATGGTATAACCCTCAAACCTGGCGAGACAGTCTTAAGACATACAGTATAAGAAGGCCCTCCGTAATGCCAGAGCAGCTTATTACTCATCATTGATAGAGAAAAATAATAACAACCCCAGGTTTCTCTTCAGCACTGTAGCCAGACTGAGTCACAGCTCTGTTGAGCTGTGTATTCCTATAGACCTCAGTAGTAATGACTTCATGAACTTCTTTAATGATAAGATTATAACTATTAGAGAGAAAATTAATAATCTCCAGCCCTCGACTAGTACCCATCTAATCTCAAATACAGTAACCTTGGAAACAGCTGTAAACCCTGATATATATTTAGATGGCTTTACTCCCATTGACCTTGACAAATTGAATTTAACAATGTCTACGTCTAAACCTTCTACCTGTCTTTTAGACCCTATACCGACTAGGCTGCTTAAAGAAGTTTTACCGTTAGTTAGCACGTCTTTACTAGATATGATCAACCTGTCTTTACTAACAGGCCATGTACCGCAGTCCTTCAAAGTAGCTGTAATTAAACCTCTTCTTAAGAAGCCCACTTTTGATCATGAGGTTTTGGCTAACTATAGACCGATCTCTAACCTTCCCTTCCTCTCTAAGATCCTTGAGAAAGCAGTTGCGAATCAGACTTTCTACAAAACAATAGTATAATTGAGGATTTTCAGTCAGATTTAGAAAGCATCATAGCACAGAGACAGCTCTGGTGAGAATTACTAATGACCTTCTAATTGCATCAGACAAAGGACTTGTCTCTGTACTTGTCTTGTTAGACCTTAGTGCTGCATTCGACACCATTGATCATTACATCCTGTTACAGAGACTAGAACATTTAATTGGCATTAAAGGAACTGCACTAAACTGGTTTAAGTCCTATTTATCAGATCAATCTCAGTTTGTATATGTAAACGAGGAAACCTTGATGAACACCAAGGTTAGTCATGGAGTTCCAGAAGATTCTGTGCTTGGACCAATTGTATTCACCTTATATATGCCAGATGAAACCAACCAGCTCGCTAAACTTCAAGCATGTCTTGAGGACATAAAAACCTGGATGACCTGCAACTTCCTGATGTTAAACTCAGACAAACCTGAAGTTATTCTATTAGGCCCAGACCACCTCGGAAATCAATTATCTAATGATATAGTTTCTCTAGATGGCATTGCGCTGGCATCCAGCAGCACCGTAAAGACTCTCGGAGTTATCTTAGATCAGGATGTCTTTTAACTTTTTAACATAAAACAAACTTCAAGGAATGCCTTTTTTCACCTACGTAACATTTCAAAAATCAGGCACATCCGGTTTCAAAGCGATGCAGAAAACTTTGTTCATGCATTTGTTACTTCTACTAGATTACTGCAATTCATTATTATCAGGCTGCTCTAGTATCTTAATTAAGTCTCTTATATTACTCCTGTATTAGGTTCTCTGCACTGGCTCCCTGTAAAATCTAGAATATATTTTTTAAATCCTTCTCGTCACCTACAAAGCCCTAATTGGTCAGGCACCATATCTTAAGGAGTTTATAGTACCATATTACTCCACTAGAGAGCTGCTCTCCTAGAATTAAGGATTACTTGTGGTTCGTAGAGTCTTAAAAAGTAGGATGGGAGCCAGAGCCTTCAGTTATCAAGCTCCTCTTCTGTGGAACCAGCTTCCAGTTTCAGTCCGGGGGTCAGACACACTCACCACATTTAAGAGTAGGCTTAAGACTTTCCTTTTTGATAATGCTTATAGTAAGGGCTGGCTCAGGTTTATGGTTAGGGCTGGCTCAGGTTTATGGTTAGGGCTGGCTCAGGTTTATGGTTAGGGCTGGCTCAGGTTTATGGTTAGGGCTGGCTCAGGTTTATGGTTAGGGCTGGCTCAGGTTTATGGTTAGGGCTGGCTCAGGTTTATGGTTAGGGCTGGCTCAGGTTTATAGTTAGGGTTGGCTCAGGTTTATGGTTAGGGCTGGCTCAGGTTTGCCTTGGACCAGCCCCTAGATGTGCTGCTATAGGCCTAGACTGCCGGGGTACTTCCTTTGATACACTGAGCTCCTCTCTCCTTTTCTCTCTCTTCCTCACAGGTTTTCGTGGATCGTGGTTATATCTGGACCCTGGTCTGTGGTGTAACGAATCACGGATTGATCCGTGATCGGTTCGGATCACCACTCACGGTTCGGCACACTTGTGAACCGCGGATTAATTGAGTTTTAAAAAGTTAGATATTTTTTTTTACAGTTTAATCATCATAGTGTGCATTAAAGTTGTACTGCTGCCGTTTCCTTTTCAAGTAAAAAGTCCCCGAATATCAATGCAAAGTTGCAGTGAACAGATATAAAGCAGTAGTGTGTTCACGTGAACAAAAGAAAAGCTTTCCATTCATTAACTAAAGATCTTCAAGAACACTTAAAGCAAAGAACTTTGGCTATAGTCTTACATAAAAACAAAAATATTGAAGATGTCCAAGTTGAAACAAAATAAAATAAATAACAAATAAAAATAAAAAATTCAAGAATACTGTATTCTGTTAAGTTTAAGTGCAACATGAAATATGTTGATACCCTCGTTCTTTGATCAATATTGAAAGAAAAAAACAGCCAGTGTCTACAGCATCAAAAAAGTGAGAGAAAAAAGAAAGCAGAGCACTTTAACCAGATTTTGAAATCCTTTGTTTTCAAAAACAAAACGAGAGAAACATTTTAAATGAATCATTGCTTTTTTTGGTATTTTGGTCAGACACATATGCAATGCTGATTACCGTAATATGTGTGGTATTTGTTATAAATGTACGTTGGTACATAGAGGGTGATAAGAAACTGTACATGGAGGGACTTAGGACCCAGGGGAATGTAGGTGAAGCATGGAACCTGTAGTCAGTACCATGGCAGTAACCTGCATGAGGAAGTTATCCTAATAAAGAGTTGCAGTTAAGAGCAGTTTGTTCTCTCGTGCTTATATGTTCATTTAAAAAACTACACGATTCACGTGGATGACATATTTTGATTCAAAACGGCAAATTTCGCCAAAAAGCGACAACTTTGCAGGTATGAGAGAAATAAAACCTTATTTTCGGATTGTTTCACGGCGGTTACGTTCTATAATCAAGACCCACACCTCCTCACAACCCTGAGGGAAGGTGCCACGTTGCTGGATTTTGAATGAATGCAGCTGAAGGCAATGCTTCATTCTGTCCCCTCTAGGAACACACCGTTATGGATGAACACCGTTATGGAACAGCAGCAACAGACAAAAGAAGCTGATACTGACCTCTCAGGGCTGAGGACGGCCTCCCTCTCCTGCCTGTCAGGGCTCCTGAACCTGCTCCTCTTCTCTGCCTTTCTGGCCTCTGCCTCCAGCCTTCGGGATCGCGGAGTGTCATGGTGGCTGTAGGAGTGGCCGCCCCTCTGGCTGGTCGGGTGGCTGTCGGTGCTGGTCACAGTGCTGCCGCTGGCGTCCGAGTCCAGAGAGCTGACCGAGCCGCTGATGTGTGAGCCGTTAGAGAGCAGGGAGCTGCCGGAGGGGAAGGGGTCGCTGGGGGATGGGGAGAGGCAGCGCGGGACACCACCCAAACTTGAGCATGAGCCTGTTGGGGAGAGCAGGTCACTGGGGGGCTGAGGTGCAGAGCCATGCAGCACCAGGCCACCCCGGTCCACCTCGTCACAATTCAGTGAGCCGGCGGCAGAGCCCTGTGGCGCACAGTCAACTACACGAGAGAACCAGAACACAACATAGCAAAAATCATGACTTTACTTGATTATTTACTAATATTTTATCTTTACTGTAATGCATTTTTACCACTTCTACCTCAGCAACATTCACAGCATTTGTTCCCCTTTTTTGATTTCATGTCATTGAATTTTAAACTGCTTGATTAAACTGCATTTTTTTCAAATTTATAAAAATCAGCATTTCATGGTTGAAAATAGCTCAAAACGGCATCTACTGGTTTAAATGACATGCCATGTCGCTATATTCCAAGTTTGCCACCGCGTGGTGTCATAAGCTCTGAATGTCATGTTTGTCGAAGCTGTGTCGAGGCTGTTGTCCTACAGAAGTGGGCGTGGTTTAATCTCAGCAATTATTCTTTTTCCAAGATTGTGCAGTGGGTGAAGTTAGGCTCATACCTGGGGGTGAAGTTACACTACACAGAGGTCCTCTATACAAAAAATGGTATTCCTCCTTACCTGCAGGGGGCAGCGGTGATCCTGGAGAAAGGTCAGGGGCCCAGACTGCAGCCCCCTCAGCCTCTCTCTGGTTCAGCTCCTCCTGCCAGATAATGGAGCTTGAGTCTGGAACCTTCTCCGCCTCTGGGATACCAGAGCCGGTCACTGCTACCTTGGCTGGACCTGGCTCCTTGACATGGACACATGAAACAGTCAAAAACAATGAAACAAGACAAGTGGAACATAAAATCAAGCTGTGACAGGTACCTGTTGTGTACTGTGTAAGAAGTATTACCTGGGAGGTCGTAGGCTCCACCTTGCGTTTCTTCTTCTGGTTCTGTTTGTTAGTTCGGGGGTATACCACCAGCTGTTCACTCCACCTGGACACAGAGGAGAGTATTTTTTTTTTGTGTGTGCACATCCTATCCTCCCCAACCCATCAGCAGACAGATCTCGACAACTAACCCATTGATGATCTCTTTATTCTCTCCTCTGATGAAGTACTCCTGGTCCGGGATGATGATGCACAGGGAGTTCTTCTGACCAGTCTTGGGCTCAGCATCTATGACGTCAGTGCAGAGGTTCATGTTCACTGTGCCCTGAGGCAGCGTGCTTGGCTAGAGGAGACACAACATGACATATTGGCCAGTGCATATATTATTTAACCTTTGAATTGAATGAAATTAGACTCAACAAAGTTTTACAACACTAAAAATGTACAGAGCAAAATAATAGCAGTGGAACATAAAAAAGAAAACGATATGCTTGAGTCACTGGTTTGTTTCCATCTATGTCCATTCCCATGTTTGTTTCTTTATGGGTGACTGCTCAACTAAATACTGATATCATTGCTATCACATTTCAAATAGTTCAAACTCAAACAGAGAAGATCTGAGGGAAAACATGCCTGTGTGCTGCAATGTTTCACAGCCTAGGCTCAGTATTTTTTAAACTAAATCTCTTCCAATTCCCCATCTGCCTTTCTTTTTGAAAGCCAGATTTCAGCATCCAACGAGCCTGTAATGTATGGGCACTTCGTTGTTATCACCAGATCACCATGGTAACTAGGCAAACGAAAAGGGGAGATGGTAGTATTTGGATGCCGGACTAAAGCTGTTTGGTGGGATAAGAGAATAATGGAGAGTAGGGCTGGGTGATATGGCCAGATTATTTCACATCTCTAGAACGATATATATTAGAATATAGTTTTCTAGTTATTCAATTACCAAATAGTCCATTTGAAATAACTACATGTTAATGTCTATTTTTATATTTTGAATATTTTCCAGGCTGAAACCTCCAGTTCTGCCAAGTGAAGCCAATGAGGAAGTGCCTGGTTCAAGATGGCGCCGCGGACGGCTGCTTCGACGTGTTGGTGCGCATTGTTTTGTGTTGTTTTTGTCATTAATTCAGTTTTATGCTGTGATACCCGGAGCTCTTTCACCAGAGATGAGCTCATAAACATCAGGGGAACAACTCCAGCGGACTTACTTCGAACTTTTCTGTTAACTCGCGCTTGTGCGTCTTCACACACGTGGATTTCGCACACCGCTGCCGGGCATATTTCTCCCCCACTCCATGAATGACCTCCGCCTGGCAGACGAGCTGAACGAGTTCTACTGTTGCTTTGATAGACAATGGGACAGCCCTGACTCCATCCCCCACAGCTCCATCAACCAGCCCCAGACCACCAGGTCCCCCTCCCCCAGCCCAGCCCAGCAGGGGCCCATGCCTGTGTACCACCCATCCCAGTGCCCCACCCACCCCCAGCTCAGCAGGGGCCCATGCCTCTGTACCACCCATCCCAGTGCCCCCCCCCCCTCCCCAGTGACAACTCTCTCTATTCTGGAGAGACATAAACAGGCTTTTAAAAAAACAAAAACCCCGCAAAGCAGCTGGCCCAGACTCTGTCTCCCCCTCCACCTTGAAGCATTGTGCTGATCAGCTGTCTCCGGTGTTTACAGACATCTTCAATATCTCCCTGGAGACATGCCACGTACCAGCCTGCTTCAAGGCCTCCACCATCATCCCCGTCTCCGAAAAACCAAGGATCACAGGACTTAATGACTACAGGCCCGTCGCCCTGACCTCTGTGGTTATGAAGTCTTTTGAGCACCTAGTCCTGTCCCACCTAAAACCCTCACCGACCCTCTCCTGGACCCCCTGCAGTTCGCCTACAGAGCCAACAGGTCTAATGACAACGCAGTCAACTTGGCCCTTCATTTCATCCTCCAGCATCTGGACTCCCCAGGAACCTACGCCAGGATCCTGTTTGTGGACTTCAGCTCTGCCTTTAACACCATCATCCCGTCTTTGCTGCATGACAAGCTCTCCCAGCTGCACATGTCCGACTCCACCTGCAAGTGGATCACAGACTTCCTGTCTGACAGGAAGCAGCACGTCAAGCTGGGAAAACACGTCTCAGCCTCCCGGACCATCAGCACCGGTTCCCCCCAAGGCTGCGTTCTTTCCCCTCTTCTCTTCTCCCTGTATACCAACAGCTGCACCTCCAGTCACCAGTCCGTCAAGCTCCTGAAGTTCGCGGATGACATCACCCTCATTGGACTCATCTCTGGTGGGGATGAGTCTGCCTACAGGTGGGAGACTGACCATCTGGGGACCTGGTGCGGTCTGAACAACCTAGAGCTCAACGCTCTAAAGACAGTGGAGATGGTTGTGGATTTCCGGAAGCCCCACCAGCCCCTATCACTCTGTGTGACTCCCCCGTCTACGCTGTGGAGTCCTTCCGCTTCCTGGGCTCCATCATAACCCAGGACCTCAAGTGGGAGCTTAACATCAGCTCCATCACCAAGAAGGCTCAGCAGAGAATGTACTTCCTGAGGCAGCTGAAGAAATTCAACCTGCCAAAGACAATGATGGTGCACTTCTACACAGCCATCATTGAGTCCATCCTCTGCTCCTCCATCACGGCCTGGTACGCTGCAGCCACAGCCAAGGACAAGGGCAGACTGCAGCGCATCATTTGCTCTGCCGAGAGGGTGATTGGTTGCAATCTGCCGTCCCTCCAAGACTTGTTCGCTTCAAGGACCCTGAAGCGAGCAAGAAAGATTGTAGCCGACCCCTCTCACCCTGGACAAAAACTGTTCGTTCCCCTTCCATCTGGCAGGAGGCTGAGGTCCATCAGGACCAAGACCTCACGACACATGAACAGTTTCTTCCCATTAACAGAGCCCGGGTCCCCCACCGACTCTGTCATCCCCAGGACAATTTCCTACCGGTCACTCCCCTGCACATCCCTTCTAGGTTCTTATTTAGATACAGTCGACACTTTTACATTACACTTACATCTCACTTGTTTATAGTCCTCTTATCTGTTCGTTTGTACACTTTATTTTATATTTTACTTTATTTTATATTATTCTGTACATTTTAATATGTTTCTACTTTGCACTGTGTTGATTGTTGTTGATTGGTAAATGTTATGCACCTCCCGTCATGTCAAATTCCTTGTATGTTCAACATACCATGGCAATAAACGGTTCTGATTCTGATTCCTTAAACTTAAATTCTCTCTAATGTCCATCAGGGGGCGACTCCTCTGGTTGTATAGAAGTCTATGAGAAAATGACTCTACTTCTCTCTTGATTTATTACCTCAGCAAACATTGTAAGCATGAGTTTATGGTCTCAATCTCTCGTTTCAAGTCTTCTTCAATACAGCATGATGTTCATTTAGTAAATGATGGTCCATTTAGAGTCAAATAGACCATAAAGCAGGGTATGCTTTAGGGCGGGCTTACTATGATTGACAGGTTGTATACGGCGTCTCTACGTCACTCCTCCGCATTCCAAATATTTTCACGTCCGTTCACTGGTTGCAAAAAAGATTGCCCAACTCAAGGCTTAAAAAATGGCAGTCCACACATCAATGGGTGACGTAACGACGACTATGTCCACTTCTCATATTCAGTCTATGATATTTTCCTATTTTTTAAGAACTTTAGTGCAGGCTTGGCCACTATTACAGTATACCAGGGTATTTAAAAAATCCTGACAGTATGATCTTTAATACCATCATAAAAACAGGTGCTGCACTTTATATGCTTGATGTGGTGTATTGTAGTGCACAGTACGCGTCAGCAGAGGTCGGTCCCTATGGTGCAACAGGCAGCTGAGCTGAGAAAGATGATGATTCAGTGTTTTGTTTATAATTCCCTTTATTCAACTGCCAGTTTGCCACCACCCACACCCGCTCCGTTCAGCCCACTGTTGTGTCCTTATCCACTGTACATTGGGGAGGGGGTCAGTATGAAGCCAGCAGTAACGTCACAGCTGGGCACGTTGCAGTGCAGTGTGTGTATAGTTTGGGCTATTTGTCGGTGAAAGAATGCTAAAACTCCTTGTCTTGCTTAACCCCTGCTGATTAAAGTGAAAGGCATTAAAAAGTTCAGGCATCTTTTACCTAGCTAACCATTACATTGACGTAATGGACATGTAGTGTGATAGCATCAAGCATTTATACCAATTAAAAATGTGCCACTACACATTTAATCATTATCTGTCTTATCTGGGGGTGTGTGCACGACAAATACGCCTGTAGTGGGAACCGGCACGTGGCAAATTTAGCAGAAGATGGTTTTCTGGTCCTATCGAACGTTCTTCAGAGCTATTCTTGTTTTGGTTGTTGTTCCCTCTTTGTGATAGAAAAACTGCTTCTCTCTTTGGCAGCCGATTGCTCGACATTGCGATAGAAACAAAGTAGGAAAATATATCTATTATCTATAACAGGGGTATTCAATTAAAATTCCAAAAGGTCCAGATTGAGAAAATCTCCTCAGGCAAAGGTCCGGAACATTACAATAATATCTAACTTGCGCTATTTAGTGCCATATATATATATATATATATATATATATATATATATATTCAAGAAGCCTAGTAGTAACAACGTCTCTGTGTAGTCAACAATTGTCAAATCAAATAAAGAAAGTACACATCAATTATATTTTAACAATTATAATTGTGTTTTCAAATTTAACTGGATGGATTATAAATAATACATAGAAATGCATAAATAAATGTTCTTCTCATTTAAAGTAAAATAAGGGCTGGATTAAAGTATAACTGACATAACCGAAAGCTTTTGAAAAATGTGCATCTTAAAATAAAGTACTTCATTTTAGAAAAATAAATTTCACTGATTTGTCCTGCAAATCAAATTAAATTCAGTTCATTCAGGTGTGAAGTGATGTCAATCAAAAATCAATATTATATTTTTCTCATCTTCTAATAAGAGAAATTAGTGTGCATGGACTTTATCTGTGATTATTAAACCACTTGTTTCAGCTCCATTCCTCTCTGTCATCATCATTGGACAGTGAACTAACGTGTTAAGATTCTGATCATATTGGGCTCTTAGGTTTATTTTCTGTGACTTCATTTCAGATGTGAGTGGGTGCGTTTGCTCAAAAGAGTTGTGCTTTGTCTCGTAGTATCGCTTCACATTACCGCTTTTAATAATCGTTGAGGTCTCTGAACATGTGAGACTCACTGGTTTTAAACTGCCGTGGGAAGAATTAACTTATAAGAGTGTCTATTCTTGGTTAAAGACTCTGGTCTCGCTGACCACTTTTCTCTATTTGGAGAACGTCATGTGAAATAACTACTGTGACTCACGTAGTGTTCTTTCTCTTTCCTCGTCTCTCCCCCGTGTGTCACGGTGTGTGAACATCTCACTCGAGTCAGGAAACCTGTCAGAATACCCATATTTGATTGGCTGAGCTGCATCACATGATGTGATTTACAACGCATTGGTCGGCGTGTTTCTTGCACCGCTGAACAAGTGCCTTAAAGGCTGAAAAAGGTGCGCCGGTTAAAATAAAAGCGTTCCTTCAAAATAAAATCGGTTTTAGGTCCTGGGTCCGGATACAACGGCGTCTGGGTCCTATTAGTGACCTCTGATCTATAAAAATTATCTTGGTAGTAAAAACATTGATATACTCAACAATACACTGATGTAACTTTTGTATGACAGGATAATAAACGCATTGTCATTTGAACCTGATAATTTATTGTCTCATTAAGATCAAAGCAAAGAAATCTAAACTTCCTCTCCAAACGTCTCTGTGTGCTCTGAATCCTGCGGCTCTCTTATCAGACTTTGCTGCTGCAGATGTAAAACAGGTGCCGAGTCCCTTTCCAGCTCCTTTTAAGGCCACTGAACAGAACCAAGTTCCAGCTTTATTAAGATATGCCTGTAAACCCCCAGGGGTTGCCATATATGGCAATAACATTGCGTCCCACTTAAGAACTAAGACGCCGTGGATAAAGAAACAACCTCTTGTTTTAGAATAAGTAGCTGTGTGGAACCCTGCAGTGTGGTATTACAACATGCATGCAGTACTTTTAGTGTGGAGAAAAGCTGGGACTATATACAGTATGGACATATCAATTACCACTAATAGCCCTTTTTGAACAGTTCCAGAAAGTATGGAGTTATAGGAACTTTGCACATTTCTGTCACATTTCCTCCACGTCTATACAACTATTAAGACTTCAACAATTCGTTGATTTATCAATTAGTCCACCGACAGAAATGTATCAGCAATTTGATAATTAGTTGTTGTCATTTCTCTTAGCAAAAATGACAAAGCAACAGTTCCAGCTCTGAAATTGTGACAATTTGCTGCTTTTGTTTGTTTTATGTGATAACAAACTTAATATATTTGGGTTTTAGATTGCTGGTGGGACAAAACAAGACAGTTGATGATGTCGTCTCCTTGGGTCAAAATGCAAAGTATGTGCAAAATAGAAAACTGAGTCCCAGTTCACCTGTCCGTAGAGTTGGCAGCAGAGATTCGGACTTGAGTCGCACTCACAGTGACTATCAATTAACTGGTACCAGCTGTGCTTTCTGACTCTCTCCTCTCCGATAACCAGGTGATACTGACAGCCGTTACAAACATTGGAGACCTGAGACTTGACTTGGACTCTAGCTCAAAGACTTGAGACTGAACTTGGACTTGTTAGCAGTAACGTTATAGCTGTGAACGTAGCAGTGCAGTGTGTGTACAGTTTATTTGTCGGTGAATAAATGCTACAACACAAGCCAAGTTCCCGTGTCTTGTTGCCTGCTGCTGATTAAAGTGAAGGGGGTATCGCCGAAGTTAGTGACAACAATCCAATTAAAGGTTTCTTTTTGGGCTATACAAATAAATTTAACAGGGAAATAGAAGAAACCTGAGGGAGAGATGTCATGACAACAGCAATGGCCCAAACTCACTTAAAATGGATTTACCTTTATGTGGACCAGCTATTTTCATCTTAGGCTACATCCACACTACTACATTTTTGTTTAAAGATGTAGTAGTGTGGACATGGCCTTAGTGACAAGCTGCTCCTCTGAGTTTTGCTCACTTTTAATTTTTTTTAGCATTAATCGGTCAAAATTCTTACTGGCGGTTAACAGTTAAACGGTTAATAATTAACGTCCCTTATTGCTCAGTTGAGACAATGATCCACAGATAATGACAATAATCATTAGTTGCAGCCCTAACTGAAACAGATTTCTAGCTCCTAGCTGTAAAAGGTTTTATTTACCAAATCAACAACATAATACTTTATTTTCTCCAGCTAGGGGATCTAATCGTCTAGTTTGACCCAACAACTACTTAGCACTGAACACTTTCCACTGTTCACACCCACAGTCAGTATATGAGACCAAGCGGAGATAAAGTGACGCTCACAGTGCATCAAGGGGACTTTTCTGCGTTATATGTTGCTATTAGATGGAGCCTTGGTTTCCTAAGGGGCCGTTCAGATGTTGCGTCTTAACACCAGCCGTGTCACTTTCATCCTTTGATCCAAGGTGCTTGGGTGGTTGCGCTCCTGCCTTTACTAAGCAACCAAACCTGCGTGCTGAGATGACAATGATGATGAAGTTGCTGTAATTTAGCAGTGAGCCTCACTGACTAAACAAAACAAAGACAAACAGATTTCCAGCCCGGTGAATTCCACACAATGGCTTTACTGCTCGTCAGTTTGGCTGACCTTTCAACTGGGTGTAATGACGTTGCTGGACAGGAAGGGTGAAGCCAGTCAAACAGTCTGTTGAACAGATCGTAAAGCTCTGGGTCGCCCTGCACTGACATGATTAACTTCTCCTCCGTATATTTACCCAAGACTGATATTCACGGAAGAAAGAAAATAAATTTGCTAGCTCTTATTGGTTGTTCCTTGTCACATGACATGCACTGCAGCATTCCAAAAGTTGAAAAAAAAAATGTATCTCGTCATACCCTAATAAATAGACGCTTGGGAACCATGACAGAACCACGACAGTGCATTCCACGCATCTACACTGACAATGGATTTGAGGGTGCAAAAAATGCAAAACATAAGAACGGCCCCCAAGTCCAGCTGATCTTGGTCCTAACAGTATAAAAGTAACTTGTTGCTTAGAAACTGCCCACTGCTACAGGCACCAAAACAAAGGAAATGGGTTAGAGTGGAGCCAAGGCTACCATCCACGCGAAAATGAATTGTCATGGTTTGATTTCTACATAACTGGGCCAATTCCATATCCTCCGATTGCGTCTGCCTTCCATGGGGCACACTGCTTTTAAGCTTTCAATGGGATATTATTAAAATCAATAACTTTCTTACAAACTCCTCTTGAGATTTCAGGCACTCTGGCTGACATGGCACAAGAGGCCATAAAACAAACTAAGACATGAACTAAACACAACATAATACAGCCCACTGGAGACAGAAAAGTCAAATGTTTTATACTAAAAAGGGATGTCTATAAAGTCATTCCCACATGCTAAAATCTTTGTTTTTTTTATTGCAGCCCATGCCCAATAGTAAACTTTCCAGTAAAAAAAACGACAGAGCCAGATTTAGAATTAAGTGGAATTCACCCACCCCATAAATGACAAATCCTCAAGGAGGTTTTTACAGGACAAGCCAAAGGCAAGTCCCCCACAGCAGGTTCTGGAGATAGCTCTTTTATATTGTACCTCAACTCAGCACCCTCCATCCTAACTCTTGACAGACAGGAACTGCCAGTCCAGCTTCTTCTAGCACTGCCACAATCGAAATACTCAACGAAATCAACAACAGCGGAATCAAAACAGAGAATACAGTTGGTTACTGTGACTAATATGTTAGTGAAAGAAATACTTATCTAAAATATAATGTAGATTTGTTTTAATTAATGAAAAAAATATATTTTATTTCCTGATCATTTGAATAGTGTGGCTTTATGAAAAAAACACTATAAATGACTATAACAAAGTAAAAGGATAACATTTCGAATATTTGATGGTTTACTTGGTTTCAGAGTCGTTGAAAATATTTTTGGGATGGTGGCAAAAAAAACAAGTCTGGATCCTTGTAGACCAGCTGCTATATTCAAACAACAAAGGGATCTGTATCTGCCAATATGGATCATCAATGATCAATTTGTATCGGTGGCAAAAAAAAACAATGATCAGGGATCTCTAAAAGTTATATTTGCTCCCTTTTCTATTTTGTGCTGATCCGATCTGTGATCCGATCCGTGACTCTGATCCGATCCAAATCGTGAGTTTTATGATCTGTTGCACCACTAATGCTAAACTATTGCTGTAACTGTTCAACTATCTGATTATCAGAAGAGCTATGTGCTTGCTGCGGCAGGCGGAGTGTGGAATGTCTGCGTCTGGGGCATATCTGACGTTTCCTCTGTGGTTTTTAGGGTCTGTAGCTCCTTTTTCTCCTGCTCTCTGTCATCCTGGGGCTGCAAGCTCACTGCAGTTCACCAAATAAGGGCATTGGAGGAGGAATGCTGCTTTAGATGGGAGAGCATCTTTCCCTCCGCTCGTGGTGAAAATAGTTCGGCTTTAAGAGGCCACTGCTTCAGAGAGCACCCTGCAGTCTGTGAAAAATAGCAGACAACGTCATCGGTCCCTGGTTCTTGTTCTTCCAAGAGGATTCAGATGTCTAAAGCATCAGTTTGGGATAAAACTGTTTGATGCAACCAAGCATACACACCCTGATCCTATGCTGACTAAACACACCGAAACAGCTAAAAGACATGCATCAGTATCATCCTGCCAAAATAAGAATTGCAGAAAAACGTTATTACTGGATGATCCAAATAAGTAATGCAACCATGATTCAAGATGAGGTCATCAACAATCTTGGATCAAACATATTGATATTTTAAAATGTTGACCGTAAAGAACAAAAAACCTTGATTGTTGTTGTTTGCTGATATTTTTCTGTTCCCGTGTGTCAAATACCAGTGAACAGGAAGTGTGTGCCATTAGTGTTGTAAACTGGGGTGAAGATATATGTTTTGATTCCATGTTTCACTTGTCTCTTATCCTTATATATTTCCACTTCAGGAATTTATGGAGATCGAGTAAAATGAGAGGGGACTGTCGTCTGCCATTCGTCAAGCTCATGTTTACTGTGAGCCTAACTTGAGGATGAGGACATATGATCTGTGTAAGCCATTTTGTGATGGAAGTGATGTAATGACATCAATAAATAAAAAGGTGAGATTTTGTTATTACAAGAGTTAGCCTTGAAGGGCATATTTCTTGTAAGATCTCGAACATGGTAGACCGCTGTGGACCACAATCAAATTCAAAAGAATTGTTTTACTTTTAGTCGGCACAAAACCTGAACCTGAAGGAAACTTGACTTGAGGGTCCTGGGACAGAGGATGTCGTATGTGTACAGATTGTAAAGCCCTCTGAGGCAAATTTGTGATTTGAGGCTATACAAAATAAATGTAATTGAAATTGACCTTAAGCTCTCCTGGCTGTAAACCTGAACCCTGCTGAAGTGTCTTGATGTGGGGACAAAAATAACACCAGGTTTTTCTGCTCGTGTTGTATGGCATGAACCTCCTTGTTATGGGAGGTCTGTTGATGAACAGCAATCAAGTGGAGATAATGTGATCAAATGAAGTGGGTGTGGTTCCTGTAAATCTCTCCACTGCAAAAAAGCCACACGAGAGGAATGGGTTAATGAATGGAAACCTTAAACCTGGCCTCAAACAAATCCTATCTGTCCTAGCTTGAGCCATTGGGTAAACAATTATGAGCATTTAAGTGTTCCTATCAGCTCAGAGGTTTTGGAGAGTTCCTATACTCATGGTCCAGAGCACAAAGCAGCCATTTCCCTGCCCCACCTTTTCTGCTTTGTGGAACACATGAAAAGACCAAAAAACAATGAGGTGGACGGTTTTGGAATCACTGTTACAATGGGAGGAAAACACAACTTCACACTAGCCTGGGTGTCACTGAAAACACATTACACAGTGGAAACACGCTCAAATGCAACGCAAAGTTTCCTCCCATTGTCGTCACAAAGATTCACATTACAGTCATTTAGCAGATTTGATAGATTCTATCAAATTCATAAACCGTAGGCACAGCTGCGGGAGCAATTTTGGGGTTAAGTGTCTTGCTCAAGGACACATCGACATGCGACTAGCGGAGCCGGGGATCGAACCGCCGATCCTCTGATTGAAGGCCCTGCTCTCCACTTAGCCACAATCACCCACCAAATATGACTTGGGCTGGCTTATACACGAAGCCCTCACTGTCCTACTCACTTACAGGGACACACCTCTCTTATGTTAAAGACATAGTAATAAAACCTGTATCTCATTTGGAGGAATGTAAACATACTGCATTTCATCTGCCACAAAGTTCCCATGCTGGGTAAGAGTCCAGGCCTGAAGGAATCTACAAGCCCATAACAAGTCATGGTCACAGCGCCACCTACAGACCACAGGAAGTCAGTCTTATCAGACAGTGGTCATCCAATTTACATGAAATGTACATGGTGTTGTCTCTACATGATATACAAGATATATACAGCACAATGGCATATCATTAGTGTGTTCTCTAGCACCACATGGTGGACTACAGGACATAAACTAGAAATGTGTTAGTTGCAGCGCCACGCACTCCATGCTAGAAATAATGTCCAAGTCGTTTGTGTAGTGTCTGATGCTCACGGAAATGCAGAGTTGCATCACCCGGTGCTCTGACGTGTGCAGTTCATCATTGCTGGCAGCTTTAATTGCGTTTATTACTATAGAATTCTGTTCTCAGTCCTCTAAGGGGCATTGTAACTGAACTCACCATATATCACAGCATAAAAACACCCATCCACTCTGACAGCCCAAAACTAGACCCAACTTGACCCTCTTATTACATTGAACATTAATTAGTGGCTCTAGCTGTTTCATGTAGCATTTCCCCATGCCTTGGGTTCAGTTTCCCAATGTGGCTACTATGGAAAGAGAGGAGGAAGTCTGATCAGTAGATAAGATGCATCACTTACCGATTCGTCTAGGGCAAAGCGCAGACAGCCATGTTCGTACAGCACAAAGAATCTCCTCTGCCATTTCTGTCAGGAGAAATACATGCTATGGGGATAGCCTGATATGTACCACAGTAGGTGGTTTTATAAGTCACAAAAGCACAGATACATTGCTCTTTTTTCAACAAACAATTAAGCATAAGTGTTAAGCCTCACTTTCATTATTTCAGAAGGGGCTGTAGGGACAGTGAATAGAGCTTCAGCCTTGTACAAGCAATCCTACTTTAGTACATTTCTGTTAATTAAGTTGAGGTATCAGCTAGGGATGCACCAATCCAACTTTTTCAGTCCCGATAGCAATACCGAGGTTTTGGGTATTGGCTGATACCATCTACCAGTGGTGGGCCGTCAGGGCTTTCTCTGCTGGCCTAAACAGAATCACAAAGTTATAGCTATTTTATAATTTAATAATTTTTCTTAAATACACTACATGTATTATAATTTATAAAATTATTTTTCCCATTATCTTATTTTCTCATTGCACAGCTACTGTCTTCCTCAGTTGCTCTGCTTCCAGTGCAGCTTGTTTTAAGTAGAGCTTTTATCCAATCAGATTTCACCTCTGTGTCTCTAGGTAAGAAGAGAGGCCCCAGGCCTGCAGACTCACAAGTGAATCCCTTTGCAGTTTAAGTGAATGGGGACGATATTGTTGATTGTCATAGTCTTCAACCAATCAGATCTTTAGTTTGACATGTTGGGCGTATTCTTTGACGTGCCAGAGCCTGCTAGCTGGCCTACAAGTTCGTCAGCATTAACGGGCAGCTCAGTTTTCAGGTGCAGCGTGTGCTGTGATTGGTCAGTGGGCGAGCACGTGACTATTGGAAAACGAAACTTAAGCAGAGGCTTAGTTGGAGTAGTAAGAGTTCAAATTGAAAGATATGGAAGAAATTATGACATTTTTTGCATTTTGCTTGGTGTAGATTATTTTTTTTTTTTAACACTCAATGGCTGAAGGAGGAGGAGAAACGGATTTGTGAGTTGGGAGTTAACCGTTTGTCAACAAAGAAAGGAAGATGGAGTTTGTCTTTAAGCGAACAGCATTTGATAAGTTAATAACTTTAATATCCTTGTTTATATATTATTATTTGTACAACTTGTTTTTATGAAGATGGATTTTTGTTTGGTTTAATATGTGATAGGAACTATTGTTATGTCCAATGTAGCGCTGGGACATATTTAGCCGGTGCCAGTGTTTATTAATACGCTGTATTGAATAGATCTGCCCCATTGTCACCGATAGCAGATTCAGCTATTTGAGTCAGTATCGGCCCGACAGTGTATCGGTGCATCCCTAGTATCAGCATGTGTGTACATTGTTTGTACACCCATTTAGTGAACAAACACACAGGTCTATGATGCATGCTCTTACCCGGGATCTTTGCATAGGATTGTCAAAGTCAGTTCCCTCAGGGGCCAAGCACAGCCATCCACCATATATAGGTTTAGCCTGTAAAAGAGAGACGGGTAATCATTAAAACTGGAGTGTGAGAGCTGAAAGGGGGGAGGGAGGAAAGCAGGGGGCAGAGAGCGAGAGAGAGCATTTATTTTCATTTAACCTTTATTTAACCAGGAAAATCCCATTGACATTTAGAATCCCATGTACAAAGTGGTCCTGGCCAAGATGGCAGTGGAAAAGTTTCACAGAAGCATCACATTAACACAGATAACAGACTTAAAAAACAAAAAAAAGGTTGTTTTTTTTTGTTTGTTTTTTAAATCACACAAAGGACATGCCAGACTTAAAAAATAAAAATAAAAAAGCAATTTGCATTAATCACAGAATTATCATTCAGGCTACATCCACACTCATAAGAAAACGATCTTCGTCTACATGGGCGCTTCATCAGTTTTAGAAATGATCTTTGTCAAACACGCCTGAAAACAAATATCATATGACCATTCACATACACTGGGCATACAGGTGTAAAGAGGAAGTAGATTGTATTATTGTACTCTTTAAAAATAAAAGGTTGTGCTTGATACTTCCTCTATATTTCCCACACACAAAAAAAAGACTTTTGATTTTTAAACTTCTAGGTTTATAGTTCGGCAGAACAAAAGTCCTCCATTTTGTGTCCATTGCCCTCCTCAAAGCCTGCAAACTGTGACTTCAAACGTCTGCTCCATAGGGCTGATATGCTGGACACGCCGCTCGCTAATCGCTCCAACAACAGCTGCTGTAGTGTGGACTCTCGGCGTAAACGTAGCAAAAGATATGCGTTTTAAAACAGAAACGTAGCAGTGAGGATGTAGCCTCAGTGTCAGTGAGGATGTAGCCTCAGTGTCAGTGAGGATGTAGCCTCAGTGTCAGTGAGGATGTAGCCTCAGTGTCAGTGAGGATGTAGCCTCAGTGTCAGTGAGGATGTAGCCTCAGTGTCAGTGAGGATGTAGCCTCAGTGTCAGTGAGGATGTAGCCTCAGTGTCAATAGGTTTTTCCTGCATAGAGAATTACCAGGCGGCAGCCTCCATCAAACTTCGTCCCGCCTCTAGCTGACTGGGAGACAGGTGCCTTCATGGAAAAAACGACTTACTCAAAATCTGTTCTGTCATCTGTAACAGCAACTTGAAGCAGCAAAGTGCACCAGGAAAGGTGCTGCCAAAACTGCCAAAGAGGAAGAAGACAGCTGTCTGTTTTTGCCAGAAGTCAGCTCTATAAAAGCAAAAGTCTGTCACTGACTGAGTGAATAATGGAATTACGCCATCGGTCATCCCGACTAGGCTGATTAAAGAAGGTTTACCTTTAGTTAGCACGTCTTTACTAGATATTATCAACCTGTCTTTACTAACAGGCCATGTACCACAGTCCATCAAAGTAGCTGTAATTAAAATTCTTCTTTAGAAGCCCACTCCTTAACCAGTACTGAAAAATAAATCCCTCTCATTGAGTAGAGACTAAAGGGGCTTTTGGAGCAGGTATTTTTCATGTGAAAGATGGTTATATTAAAGCTTGTTTCATGAATTTGTACAATTGAATTTGTGCACATTCAAGATATAAATGAGGAGTGCACTTTTGAATGCCCTGACAGTTCATTTATTTTATTATAATATTCTATCTTTCCGAAAGTTGTGTAGTATGAACTTGGCTTAAGGAGGAAAAACCAACTTTCTCACTTAAGTGCAATGATGTGTGCTGAAACCCGAATCAGAGACAAATCGTAACGCAGTATAATATACAGAATTTTCAAAGATGAATTTGTAAAAATAAAACATTACCATAATTGATTGTTGATGAATATGATGTTTGAGTTTATTTTAGTTTTTTTTACAGTTTAATCATCATAGTGTGTAATACAGTTGTACTGCTGCTGTTCCTTTTCAAGTAATAAGTCCCCGAATATCAATGCAGAGTGTCAGTGAACAGATATAAAGCAGTAGTGTGCTCACGTGAACGGAGTGTGTTAGAAGCATTTAACGGTGAAAGTCATGGCGAGCGGAGGAACTTCAGAAGCTGCGGCGTCATTTAAGTCGCAAGTTTGGGAGCATTTTGTCTTCCCTGTAACTTATAATGACGGGACAAAACCGTTACGGTATGTAGGCGTTGTTTAAAGAGAGACATATGACAACGGCAAAACATTGGGCATGTCCACACATATGAAGCGCCACCATCCCGGTCTGCCAGCGACGGGGACACTCCGTTGTGGAAAACAAAGGATTTCAAAATCTGGTTAAAGTGCTTCAGGCACGCTACGAAATCCCCTCACACACCCACTTCAGTGGGAAGATCGTTTCTCTATGAAAAGGAAAAGACTGACCGCTCACTTCATGACGGAGGAGTGGAGATTCATAGTCCGGTGGTGCAGACACACTCCCTCTGTGAGAGTCACACAGACACACACCTGGTGCAGGTGCTGACAGAAGTATCAGAGTGGAAGCTAGAAAGGCCCAATAGTAATATCCCAGTCACCACAGAAAGGTCGACCCTCTCCACAGACAATGTAGATAATCTCATCTTTTTGAAAACAAATGTAAAGTTGTAGACCATTTCACAGTCATGGTAAACATATTGCAGTGTATTTGAATGACCTAACCTGACAGGAAGTAAACATAGACCCAAGTTGTTCAGTTGAGTTGAAACAGTGGAAGCTAGCTCACTGGCTGTTTCTTTCTTTCAGTATTGATCAAAGGAAGAGGGTATCAACATACCTCATGTTGCACTTAAACATAACAGAATTGAGTATTCTTGAATTTTGTATTTTTTTTTAATTTGTTATTTATTTTAAATTGGACATCTTCAATATTTTTGTTTTTATGTAAGACTATAGCCCAAAGTTATTTGCTTTAAGTGTTCTTGAAGATTTTTAATTAATAAATGGAAAGCAAAGTTATCTTTGTCTCCTTCCCTTTTCTTTGCTGATCCAAAGAATTATCCCAACCGTGACTCAAAAACCATGATCCGAACCGTGAGGTTAGTGATCTGTTGTACCCCTACACACAACCAGTAAGTGAGCCTTTGGTGTCACCAACTCTGTTTGAACAGCGCCTCTATTTCCTGTTTACCCACAGCAGATCATGAGATGAGTAGGCCTATGGCAAACACCGATTGACCGACTGGTTGCATAACTCAAAACACACTAGATACATCTATACACATGATTCACCTTCTGGACTTGTTCTACCACAAACGTCCTCAGTCCAACTGAGGCAGGAAAGTTCTAAAGACGTGGGCAGCAGGTAGACTCAAAACTGCTGCTCTTTGCTTTCCATTAAAGAAGGCAGTCTCTCTGCTCTAAGGGTTAGCCATAAGCAAGAACTCCCCGCCTCTTTCACAAATCTTCCTGCTGGAAGGGAGAAGAATCAGATTATTAGTCTACTATTCCAACACTGGGCCCTGTTACTGCTCCATGTCACTGCATGCCTGCCATAAAGCTGTACGAGTCTTGTTTGAACTTGTGTGGACGTGTCTATGAAGGCAGCTTCGATGAAACCATTAAATAGATTACTTTAGTAACTAAAATCCCACATAAATCAAATCAGTCTGGCAACGTGGCTCATGTTCTGATGTCCTGCAAAGAGACAGACAGCTTTAAACAGAAGAGAGGGACAACCATCAAGGAGGAGGGAGAAAACAGGGGGCAGCGGTTTCAGAAAGCACAGGAGCAAGAACACATCCCTGCATATGTTCACTAGTGATGCGTGAAGGCCGTTATAATGAACGAGTACGCCAAGTCATTCAAATGAACATCTCTGAATTACAGCAGATGGGTGAAATAATACATCATTAATCAGGAAAAGCAGTAAAACTATGACTTACAAGATTTGTTAAAAACAAAAAATCAGTGTGTGCTCTGGAGTGAACCGTGTGTGTGCGTGAAGTGTCAGGCCAACGCAGGTTGAGCAGATCCAGTCCTGGTTGAGTGCAACAGCATGTTGGGCCACTGCACGCCACCGTAGTCACATAGTGGGTCCAGTCTATGGCTGTGCAACATGGCGATATTATATCGATATAGCGATATGGTACTAGATATCGTCTAAGATTTTCCATGTCGTAACATGTTAATACGGCACAAGTCTTGTATTTCACTGATTTTAAAAGCTGCATTACAGACTTACCAGACTCTTCTAGCTGTTCTATTATTTGCCTTTACCCACTCGGTCATTATATCCACATTAAAATACAATGGTATATTTCCTAATCTATTCAATTGTGTGTTTTTATGCAAACAACCACTATAGATGACAATAACAAAGTTAAAGGATGCCATTTAGAAATTTTGACCCTTTTTTTGTCCAATTGTTCAAATCTCTGTTGATGTTAATGGGCCTATATTTTCCATCTGGACAAGTAAGTTGGCTATCGAGCAAGCAAAACATTTCAGCTACTTGCCCGAAGGTCAAGTGTCTAAAATAGCATTAAGTCAAGGCCTGCAAAAGCTAAAATTAAACCATAAATATAATTTCATCAATGACTACATAGTATAGTACTGATAGTATGCCACAAGGTGCCACTTGCACATCAGAACTCTAACTAACCATTCACACCCATTCATACACCGGATGCACAGCCTCCAGAAGCAATTTGGGGTTAAGTGTCTTGCCCAAGGACACATCGTCAAGGAAAAGCGGAGCTGGGATTCGAACCGCCAATTGAATGACGACCCCGCTCCACCACTGAGCAACAGTCGTAAAGGAGGCTTGGGCTACATTAATCGAGGCTCAGGTAAAAACTCCATTGTAACTCGGTTTAGGGGTGCAACGGATCACAAAACTCACGGTTCGGTTCGGATCACGGTTTGGATAATTTTTTGGATCAGCAAAGAAAAGGGAAGTTGACAAAAATAACTTTGCTTTCCATTCATTAATTAAAGATCTTCAAGAACACTTAAAGCAAAGAACTTTGGGCTATAGTCTTACATAAAACAAAAATATTGAAGATGTCCAATTTGAAACAAAATTAAATAAAAATAAAACATTCAAGAATACTCAATTCTGTTAAGTTTAAGTGCAACATGAGGTATGTTGATACCCTCTTCCTTTGATCAATATTGAAAGAAAAAAACAGCCAGTGTCTACAACAATCAAAAAAGAAAGAAAGCCGAGCAGACCGGGGCTAGCTTCCACTGTTTCAACTGAACTGAACTGCTAGGCAACAACTTGGGTCTATGTTGACTTCCTGTCAGGTTATGTCATTCAAATACACTGCAATAATGTTTGCTTTTGTTTTTACATCTGCAGTAGCTTTAATATGTTTGTTTATATATTATTATTTGTACAACTTGTTTTTATGAAGATGGATTTTTGTTTGGTTTTATATGTGATAAGAACTATTGTTACATCCAATGTTGCGCTGGGGACACATTTAGTCTGTGCCAGTGTTGTAGGGCTGCACAATTAATCGAATTTTATTTTAATCGCGATCACGATTTTGGCTGCCACGATTAAATGAGCATGATCGTCGGCGATATTGACTACTAAACTATTGTTTAAAATGCGTGCTCTGCTACATATCAAATCAAGCGCTTCCTCAACTAACAGTCAGCCAACCACCAGGGGGAGAACGAGATGGGAGGTGTCATGCGCGCACCCTGCAGCGGCAGCCTCAAAAAAAGTTCTGTCTGCAGTCGACTCCAGTATTACTAGAAGAGTAGAGAGACAGACAACAGAACAGAGAGCAGACGGTCACGGGTGTCGTGTGAAAGGTAAATAAAATGTCAGGAGCAGAAGGCGAGGAGCTAGCCCCTCGAAAAGGATAATCATCAGTTATCTGGAAGTTTTTTTGATTTAGGGCAAGTGATGTTAAACAAGAAAAAATCATATGCACAGAGTGCGTTATGCTGCGTTCACACCAAACGCGGTGCGAATTCATCGCGCCGCAAATTCGCGTCCATCGCACCATTTGTGTTCATTCGCGCGAATCGCGCTGGAGAGGGGGCGGGGCTTATCGCCCTGAAAGCCGTTCAACTGTCCGCCATCAACCATGGAAAAAATAACCTCTATTTCTGCTTAGTACGTGTTGTGGAAGTCCCAGATATCACGGGAAACTAAACGCCGTCATGTCTGGGTTAATAACATCATCCGGAGCAGCTCCGTGTATTTGATCAAGATGTATTCATTGTGTCTAGCAAGCCGCACGTCCGCTGTTTACTACAGCTGTATGAGCCCCAAATAAACTGATTTGGCTGTGATTTAACTGCAATAAACCGACAAAAAGGGACTCCGAAATAACTACCTAATGATGCCGATTTGTCTGAATTCATGTTTTGTTAGTTCTCTCCGCAAGCAAATAACTTTTAAAATACTTGTTTTCTCAATGGAGCTCGGATCGATCGGTGCTAGGCTATGCTAACATGGTAGCAGCTCCATCCGTGAAAGTGCAATACAAAGATGTTGTCCCTAAAATTAATGAATAATCGTGATGAATAATCGCGATTATGATTTTGGCCATAATCGTGCAGCCCTACAGTGTTGCCAACTTGGTGACTTTCTTCCTAAATCTGGCAACTTTCCAAACCCTGTTGGCGACTTTTTTTGTCAAAAGTTACTAGCGACAAATCTAGCGACTTTTTCTGGTGTTGTTGGAGACTTTTCAGGTGTTTTGATTCTGACGTGAAAGCACGTACCGCTCTGCACTGTCGTGAACGAGCAGCGGGTGCTGCCGTGAGCCGCCCCAAAGCACTCACAGGCCGTCAGTCTCACAGCAGCCTCGCGCAGCAGTCCCAGCTGCAGTCAGAGGAGAGGTCTGCACTCTGCAGTTAGTGTTTTTATAGGTGTTGAGCTTAATTTGTACACAAAACAAATAATAACCGTAGCTGTGGTGTCATAATGAGGTGTTTCAGCTGGAGGACAGCAGTGAAGGCCCAGGTATAAAATGCACGGCCCGCGACTGGTATATATACATCTATCACACTTCCGTCTATCCTGGGAGAGGGAGCCCCCCTCTGTTGCTCTCCCTGAGGTTTCTTCCTTTTGTTTCCCCATTACAGAGTTTTTTTGGGGAGTTTCTCCTTTTGTGATGAGAGCGTCCTGGGACAGAGGATGTTATATACTGTACAGATTATAAAGCTCTCTGAAGCAAATTTGTGATTTTGGGCTATATGATACAATACAACAGAACAGGACTAAATTGAAGTGAACTGATAAGAGACCAGAAATAAACACGCCTGGCTGTTACCCTGCTCTCGACCAGGCTAGCTGCACAGAATTAATCTCCATGATAACTTATGTTCCACTACTTTCATGAAACCGAATCACGGCTCAATTAAGTCAGGATAACTAAAAATCCAGGCTTAATCCGCTATCTAGGTTTGGAAATAGGCCTCAGAGAGAGGACCCATGTGAATGTCATTCCAACAGTAATCCTCAATACAAAAGGCCCTTACAGAAACACTGCATTAGGCATCGGCAGAGTCATGGATATGAGCTATAGGTTGGCATTAAGTGATGGGGTCTGTCTTTGAGTGAAGAAAACAACTGAGAATGTACTACTGCGTTGGAATGTACATGTTAAAACTGTAGGCATTGTTACGGTTGACTCCACTGTGTATCCTTAGAACCTCACATGGTGGGATGTGAAGCTGGGAAACTCTACTCTGATTTCACAACCCACACTTCCTTTTTCTCCTTGTGTCTCCCATTCACACTCCTTCAGTTCAATCACGTCCCTGCTTGGATTTCTCAGTCTCTCCCACGTACAAGTAAATGTAAGCCTGCCTGTATCTTTCATCACTGCCTTGCCTCCCACCACCTCTCCCAGATAGCGCCAGCACTTTTCTTAAACAATTTGCGGGGAAATAAAAACTACTTTTGGAGCACATTTACTGAAATAGAATAATGTCCCCCACCCTCGACCTCCCTTTTTTCTGACAGTGTTGAACAAAGACCGTTTTAGAAGATACTGTCCTTCAGACATTTAGCTCTTCACTTTGCATGGGCCATCTGTTTCAAAAATGCATTCTCAAGCTTCAGCTCCCATTTAGTTCTGAATAACTTGCATTTAATCTAGGGCTCGAATTCACATAGCCAAATCACCTATTCATGGTGGTTTAACAACATTACAAAGTTTGACAGGAGCTTTCTTTTCACTGGGTTATTGAGTTTATCTCCTCTAAGTTAGCCCCTATCAGTTTCTGTACTCTGGGAACATGTTGCAAAGCCTAACCCTTACCTTGAGCCTGTTGAACAAGGCTCAGAAGTTTAATACTGTTCATGTGGCGTTACATAATACAGCTTTAGGCCAGTAATGGCCTGGTGCATAGCCCTAGCTGGTTCCAGGACGGTCCAGACAGAATACTTGCAAAACCTGCTTGTGCAACTGAGCTGCCCGCTTACTGTTTGGATGGCTGACAAACTGGAGACAGTTTCAAAAGCATACAGGCGACTGCCACAAAACTGATGGCATATCAATCTCAAAAGCCAGTCAGTAAGCCTCTCTGGTTCCGGGTGTCATCATACGGGCTGTGGAAGAGCGTGTGGGCCAGGTCGCAGGGAGATTAGAGGAAGTGATGTAACCGTAAACTGTCTGTCCTGACACAGGAGTCTCACATATGAAGGGTTAACCCTGAAATAAACTCAGTGCAGCATGCAACACACACTTTTGAAAAAGAAAGCAAGTGTGCACGTTGCCGTTTGACTCTTGTGCAGTGTTCAAGGGCCCATCTGGGCCTCATTTCTGGGATCAATTACAGGATACAACAGAGACTAAAGTAATGATTTGAGGGAGAGAAACAGGGACTTGGAAAACATGCTGATAATAGGATCTCCACAGCTAAATGGAGCTACTCTTCATCTTTACTCCACACACACCTTTGTTCTTCCACATAGTGATCACTAGTCTGCCAGGGTTGCTCACTAAAAACAAACAGCTGTAGATAAACAACAGCTCAGGCTTACACACTCAATCACAGAGACTAAACTTTCAGGCAAATGAAGCCATTGAAGTTAGAAGGAATCCACATAAATTAACTTTCACTGCTCTTGGTCAGTCAAGTGAAAGCCAGGCATAAGCAAGTGAAGACACCATAGATGTGAATGAGCACCTATTTCCTCTACATCATAGCTACAATGGCCCATCAAGTACTTACAGATTGACACTACCACATACAGATATGTAACGCACACCCTGCTGGTCATCACAACCCAACTTAGATATAGAACTCAAAAGCAGGGCTGTTGTTAAACCATTTAAATTAAACATAGCATACATTTAAGAAAGCTACAAGGCAGAAGCGGTCAGCCGACATGGTTACCAGCCAATCATCACTCTTTACTTTCCAACGTTTGGCAGCAACAACAGTTCTTGACTATTTGTATCTTAGTATGCAGGCATTTAAGGGACTTTAAATTATTGAAGACACCGGAGAATATAAATGTTATTAATGTGAATAGTGTTGTTGGTAACATGTAACACTGCTTACCTGGGTCAAGTCCTGGTCCGTCAATAGATGCAACTCTCGTGGTTTGAAGCAGTTCTGACATTTACTTTTGTTGAAGAAGTTCGCCTGGAATTTCCGACAGGGGTTTTCTTTCGCGGCAGACATTCTATTTCCCCACCTTGTAATCTCCGGGGTAATATGTTTGGAAGATTTGCATCAACCGTGGAGGGACGTTAATCCCGCTGTGTTCTTGTGCGTTCTATTCCAACTTGGAAAAAGCTCCAGCACGTCGATGCATTTTCAAGTAGAAAGACCAAACAGGAATTTAATTGTTAGGGAGCAAGGTTCAAATCAAACGCTTCTTTTGTCTGTTTAGCTGTATCCAACTGCTGCTTCCCAATAAATAATGAGCTGCCATCAAGCCAGCCTTCTCATCACCCAGTCAGTGATGAATGCGTTTCAGTCCATGGCCTGCAACCACAAAGCGGAGTGTCGAGGAAGGTGGCTAATATCCTGTTAGCTTGCCAGTGGGTTTTTCAAATCAATAACGTGATGGCGTACGCCACAAAAACAACATTTGCACATAGTTATCGCCTTTGAGCTCCATTAAGTAACTACAGACCCCCATGTGAAGGACCCAACCCAAAAGTAAGCTTGCAGCCAGACAGCAGGCTACTCTCCCAGTCGCAGCAGTCAGCCCATGCGAAGTTCGTCCAGTGCTATGGTTAGCCCAGTTAGCTAACTAGCAGATAGGCTAGCTAATGAAATCTTCTACAGGCTTGCGTCTTTAAAATTACTTTAAAAAAAATAGACGGTCCAAAAATTCAAACGGTTCCAGTGCTTTTCTCCAAGGTAGAGACGCTGCATGCATGGAAAGCACCTCTTGGCCAGTCACAGAGGGCAAAATTGGTATTTAGGGCTTGGTTCCATAACTAGCCTGGTTTGCAGCAATAGGTGTATTTTCTTCATTCCCAACGGAACGAAGGGGGAGCAGAGAGAGCCCACACAAGCTCCTGGAATTCTACGAAGTCTCGCGATGACTGCTCACTGGCACCGCCCACAGCGAGAGCACAGTTACTGAGTTTTTAAATACATTACCATTGTGGACCTTGATTAGATAACCTTTTAAATGTAACGTAAAATAAACAATACGAGCTGAAAAACTAATAACAAGTAACAGTCCGCCAGAAGAAGTGGTGCATTCAAAATGGTAATTGTAGAAGTTTTAACAGCTAAATGTGCTTGAAGTAAGTAAAAGTAGCCTATTCATTATGCATAAATGCATGCTTTTCATGACTACATAATTATGTACTGTAGGTTGTGACATGAGTAGTGTGTCCTACAGCTGGTTTAGGAGGAATTAATGCTAACTATTTTATATATCTGTTAAAAATAACTATGACAATGCCAACATAATCATATATTTTGTATGTAAAATCTTAATCTGCCTTACTATAACAGATAAATGTAAATGAGTAAAAAGTACAGTGTTGATCAGCCGCTGGTATCATTTTCACCTTATCTGTGTGTGAGTAAATTTAGTCCTGGAGACAACTACTAGCAGGAACTACCATAGAAGAGGTACTAGTATTTTGCCAGGTGTTTATATCTGTCAGTCGGTCTGCAGTGGTGGGCCGGCAGGGCCTGCAAGGCCTTCTCTGCTGGCCTAGACAGAATGACAAAGTTATAGCTATTTTATAATTTAATAATTTTTCATAAATACACTACATGTATTATAATTTTTTCCCCATTAGCTTATTTTCTCATTGCACAGCTACTGTCTTCCTCAGTTGCTCTGTTTCCAGTGCAGCTTGTTTTAAGTAGAGCTTTTATCCAATCAGATTTCACCCCTGTGTCTCTAGGTAAGAAGAGAGGCCCGAGGCCTGCAGACTCACAAGTGAATCCCTTTGCAGTTTAAGTGAATGGGGACGATATTGTTGATTGTCATAGTGTTCAACCAATCAGATCTTTAGTTTGACATGTTGGGCGTATTCTTTGACATGTCAGAGCCTGCTAGCTGGCCTAGCCATACGTGATTGGTCAGTGGGCTAGCGTGACATGTTGGGTGGTGACAATCCCAATATCTGCTGCCTCTGTCGAGCAGACATTTTCAGCCCTCAAACGCATTAAAACGTATTAAAAAAATACAACTGGGGAGGCTCGACTGTCTTCACTGGCGTCCATGAATCGAGTAGGACTTCTTACTGGAACTAAAATGCACGGATGTACTGAACAACCGTGAGATTAAACTCTTTATTAACAAAGAAAGGAGGATGAACTTTTTCTTTAAGTGAACAGCATTTGGTAAGTTAGCTGCATTTGTTTTTACATCTGCAGTAGCTTTAATATGTTTGTTTATATATTATTATTTGTACAACTTGTTTTTATGAAGATGGATTTTTGTTTGGTTTTATATGTGATAGGAACTATTGTTACGTCCAATGTTGCGCTGGGGACATATTTAGCCGGTGCCAGTGTTGCCAACATGGCGACTTTCTCGCTAAATCTGGTAACTTTCCAAACCCTCTTGGCGACTTTTTTTGTCAAAAGCTACTAGCGACAAATCTAGCGACTTTTTCTGGTGTTGTTGGAGACTTTTCTGGTGTTTTGACTCTGACGTGAAAGCACGTACGTTCTGCACTGTCGTGAACGAGCAGCGGGAGCTGCCGTGAGCCGCCCCAAAGCACTCACAGGCGGTTACTCTCACAGCAGCCTCGCGCAGCAGTCCCAGCTGCAGTCAGAGCAGAGAGGAGACACACTTGAGTTGGAAAACATTACGAACTAAAACAGGAGCACCAGACTTGCCCCTTAACACAACTGAGACTCTCACTTTTCATCCATCCCTTCATGCTGGCAACAAGGGGACATGCCTCAGATACCACATATGTGTGTATTAAGGGCTAACTGAAGCAGAGGCTATTATAAGCAGCAGGTTCCAGTGGACAGCAACAGGCACAGAGAGACAGACAGACAGACAGAGGAACTGAGCTGTGTGAATGGACGAGGGACGTAGAGGGAGAAGGGCTTCTGTTACCTAACTAAATCCGGAAAAAACAAGCCAGTCGGATTAGCTCCCTGTCCGTGCTGTAAGTGAACCTAGAATAACACAGATTACGTGTGTGTGTGTGCATCTCTTGTGTGGTTGATATATACGTGCACTCCCTGTGCAAGCTGACTAACCCACTAGGATCCAATCTTGTGTCAGTTGAGGGGCTGAGCTGGGAACTGGGTCTCAGGAGTCATCATATATAGAAGTTTTAATGTGGATTAGGGTTTATTTGAATTTATTTTCCCAAGTAAAGCAGGGCAAGTAAGGTCATCCATTGCTTGTAAATGTGAGCCTCTTCAATTGCCCCCCCTGGGGTATCCTGTGACAATATCCTGGAGGTGACATAGTGCACGGCATTCTGTGGTGGCAGCTTGACCAGAATATATTTAGCTGTTCTCCTCAAACTCATTTTACATGGTAAGTGCGTTCACAAGGCCACCAAATGCCAATTCTTCCCTCAAGGGGCTGAACACATCCAGAGCAGGAAGCAATATTTTGTCACAGTCAACGTAAATACAGGTACACATAGTGTATAGATCAGATACATTGGTCTGCAAGTATCTTTACATTGTACAGTACTAATGACTCTGGGCTATGTAGTAATTTACATTTATCTGACTGTAGCATGTTGTTCAATTTAGAGTAATAGTTTGTCAAATGCTTATCCACTTTCTTGCCAAGAGTAACTGTAGAAGAGAAGATCAATACCATTCTTATTGCTTATCTAACTCTAGCCAGGACAGCAAATAAGACTATTTCCCAAAATGTCAGCTGCTTTAAATACCATTTCAGTAGTTATAGGTTGAAGGTTTACTTGTGTTCTACTAAGATTTCCCTCCTCCCAGTGTAGACAGGAAGAGACACACAATACAGATAGTGTATCACATTTTTTAGCCTGAGGTTTACTTCTTTGATATTGTTAAAACAGATTTAGGAATGTTACTGTCCTGGTCATGATTGCTTCAGACAGATCATTAGGAACAGTTAGTGTTCTCCGAAAGTACACTGGTAAGGTGAGTCCTGATACATAAAGCCCATCATCCATTATTGGTTTTTACAATTGAATCAATACCAAATGTAAAAGAGGAGTTATAGATTTAGAAACACATTTATAGGATGGGTTTTGAGCTCCTTAGATCATTGAGATGTGTTCTGCATATACTTTTTTTTGTTATTGACACTGTTTACACAGTGTCAATAAGTGTTTACACCACAAATGAGCTCACCTTAGGAGACCATAAACCTGATCCCAGTTGTCCTGTCAGCACAGACTGCTGGCTCTTCTAATGCAGGTTAGTAGGTGTGTAGCTGTTGCCTGCACTGATCCTGTGCCCTCTCCTCTACAGAACATGGCCCTGCCCTCTGTGATGGTGTTGCCCCTGCTGATTGTCGTGGCAGCGGGGTTATACTACATCTACAATGAAGTCATGCAGTTCATGTCCAAGTCCTTAGTGCGGAACAAAGTAGTGGTGATCACTGATGCTGTGTCCGGGGTGGGAACAGGTAAATGATCCCACTTGTGTTTTGTAATATTTAATGTAATTTTTTTGCCATGGAGATTTTGTTTTTCGTCAGCAGGATGTCTCAGAGGCAAAGTCCATGAAATTTCACGAGACTTGTAATCCTTCTGGGGCTAAGGAACAATCAACTTGTGGTGATTCAGATCTTGGATTGTGTCATTTGATGATTATTGTATTGTAGCCATGACTACAAATAATGGATACTGACTTAATTCAGTATATGTTGCTTTGAACTGCATGTTTGTGGCAATAGCTTCATATGTTACAACTTTATTTATGTTTTCCATCCCAACAACACAGAAATCTGAATGCTTTCATAGACATGACACAGGTTAAACCCCCCACCCTCTTTCAAGGTGACCATCATTAGGGTTGACAGTTACAATACAAAAGTGGAATTACAAAGATATAAAAAATATAGGGAATTAAAAACAGAAGTCCAAAAATTGGATAGAGACTGACATTTATTAGACTATGTCGAATACAGAAAGAAGAGGAGTGTATATGTGAAACGAAATCTTCCCAAACTTCTTGCGGAATAGTTTATTTAATATCCATTTCCCAGGAAGCTGTGGTTTTATCAGTTATATAAGATTGCATCCTTATAAGGGATAACATTGAGAACTATATTTGGTCTTTTAGCATGAAAAATATTCAGAGGCAAAGCAGCGGACCTGAAGATATATCTAAAGTAAAGAGACTTTGCAAACTGTGGTCCTGGCACAGAGATGATAAATATGGGTTTTGCTATTTCGAGGAAGGGCTGTCAAAAATGAAATGGAGAAATTGAAAGAGTGGACTTAGGCCATGTCCACACTACTCCGTTTTCATTTTAAAACAGCGTTTTAAAACAAAAACGATCTCCATCCACACGGCGTTTCAACATCGTTTTAGAGATGCTCTCAGTTCAGACTAAAACGCCTGAAAACGAATATCACGTCACTATTCACGTACACTGGGCATGCGTGGATGTCGATGTAAACAGGAAGTAGATTGGTTGCTTAGTTAACTAAAAAAAATACGACAGAGTAATAAAGTAGTCTTTAATAATGAAGGGTCGTGTTCAGTGGCGGCTGGTGGAAAATGTTCTTGGTAGGGCTGTGCCACATCCAATCAATTTCAGCAAACATCCCAGAATGATTTAATGCAAACAAATTAAGGTATCAAACGCGCATTACTACTTTGCAGTTAAATATTTAACATTTATTCCAACACGAAAAAAAGCAGTAAATAACACTTTCACAAACACGTCAGGACATCTTATTTTAGTCACCCTCACAGGGAATTCAGTATAATGTAATATATATAACATATAATAATATTCTGTATAATATAATAATATATATATATATATATATATATATATATATATATATATATATATATATATATAATAATAGATATATATATATATAACTATATATCCATTTCTCAGACAGGTGCTTCATGTCCCTCACTCCCTAACTGTCCATGCTGGTTCTGTCCCCGTTGTTTTAAAAAGATAAATAAGTTATTATCATGACGTCATCCAGCGAGTCAAACCTGTCTGGTGTACAGCTAGTAGAGAAGCTTCATGTACTGCTTCTCTTTCCTGCTAGTCTGCTGTCTGATTGTGAGGTCAGGCTGATCTGGGATCAGCTCTTTCAGTAGTTTCTCCTCTCAGTTCTCCTCTCAAACGGGTCTTGGAGGAGTAGTGCTCACACTGGCGCTCTCCTGTAGAGACTTCTCCTGACGAGAACGCGCAGCTTGGGGCAGGAAAAAAACTGCCCCAAGCTGAATCTATTTGAGGACGCTGATTGGCTGAATTGTATGTCACTCATTTATATCTTTACTCAGCATTGGCTAAACTGCTTTATAGACCCGCCTCTTTGGGGCAGTTTTTCCAGCGCCCCAGCCAGCTGAGACGTGCACACACAGAGAGGAAGAGCAGACAGGCAGAGAGGACAAGCAGGAAAAGCATATATTTACCGCAGATATCATATTTTACACATATTACTGGGTGATTCCATGTTTCAAAAACACAAATATTGACAATTTGTATAGTTTATTTTTATTTTAAATTTTATTTTTATTTATATTTTTATTTTTATTTTTATTTTTATTTTTTGTAGCTCTAGGGGGGGCGGCGCCCTAGCGCCCTCTATGGACCAGCCGCCACTGGTCGTGTTTGATACTTAAGGTCTTCTCTAAAATCTTCCTTCAAATGTATCCGTCCTCTGGAGCGTTTTCAAACTCCTCCATTTTTGGTGCTCGAAAATGCCGGCATAGTGTGGACGCTCAGTGTAAACGTAGCAAAACATATGCGTTTTCAAATGGAAACGCTGTAGTGTGGACGTGGCCTTAAACTCCATGTTTGCCCTTTTCTATACCTGCCAATGTAGTGAGTATGTTTGGCAACATTAGCTGCCCAATATTAAAATTTAAAAAATTAGGTAGATCAGTCCACCTTTTGATTTAGCTCTCTCCAAGTTTGAGTTCTTCATAATAATAACTTTATTTATATAGCACCTTTAAAAACAGAGTTTACAAAGCAAAAGCAAAACAGTGAGGTCCAACAAAAGCAAGACAAACTAAGATAAAATAAATATAACAGTACAATGGATGAAATAATAAAATAAAATAAAATAAATGATTAATAGACAGGTACTCACTAATAGCCAAACTAGTAGTACTGTTATTATTTTGATCATGCGACTTAAGTCATTTTTTTCAATTGTTTCTTTTTTAAGGTTGTATGTCAGGGACTGTTCTATTGTGTAAAAAATGTAAAAAATAAAAAGAGGGACGGGAAGCTTCAGCCATCTGTCTTAATAATATAAGTGTAATCAAATTTCTTAACTATAATCTAAGAAAAAAAAAAACTAAACCAGAGACAGCAGTGTAAAAACAACAATGTGAGGCGTTTACATGGCGTTATTTCTTAGATGGAAGCAGTGACTTTCTGGAGTCATGGCTGGTTGCCTAGCAATGCCTAACAGTTATGTGCCATAAACGTCCTGCTCAGAAGCAGTCACTGTGACAACAAAACTGCAGGAAGTCACTGCTGCCTCCCAAGAACTAGTCTGACATATAACTACATGTTTTTAGTCTATATGTTTAACTAAGCTTCATATTTGGCATACAGATATGACAGTGGTATCTATCTTCTTATCTAGATCTTAAAGTAAAAAAACTATTCCTTGAAATGCATTGAGTTCTTTTTTCTTTCTGTTCAGAGTGTGCCCATCTCTTCCATAAGGGCGGTGCCAGGCTTATCCTGTGTGGGACTAGCTGGGATAAGCTGGAGTCTCTGTATAACTATCTGACTGATGATGCTGACCCCAGAGAGGTGAGGAAAGGAAACAAGTAAAAATGGAACACGCTGGCATTTATTTCAGTTTGAAACATCGTTAACATGCCAGACTGAGTAAACCCTTCTAAAGTAAATCCATTACTCTTTTTTTGTGCTGTGTCATCTTTTTGGCAAACAGCTGAGAAACAAATCTTTCACTATTGCTGCTCCAGTAAACACTACTACTGTATTTCCTGTTTATATGAATATACACTGGACACTTTAAGACTTAACACAGGACACTGACATGACATGGTGGGTTTACAGTTTTAGGCAAGAATAGTCCTGTCCTTGTTTTTGTCATAATCCTCTGTCGCCACCTCCAACCTCACAACTTCCTCCTTTTGTCAATACAATAGGAGGATATCCTGTCTGACAGCACACTGTCTTCTATACACAGGATGGAGCAGATGTGTCTATATGGAAAAAAAACATATACATAGATAACAATATCATCTAATTAGCAAACATATGAACTCATGGCCATTGATGTTTGAGCTGTCGATGACACAAATTAAATCCATTTCTGGTTACTGTTGAGATTGTTTCCCTGTGGATGATCATTGACTGTAGGTCATAGCTCACTTGCCTGTGCTGTTCCCATTGCAGCATCCACAGTAAATGTGCTTGATGTTTTCACTCCAGGTTACTACCGCCATGACAAAATATGTCTGTGAGGTCTTTTTCTATAAGCTAAGCTATTTCGATATTATAATGGCAAATTATAATTTGTTTTTTTATTAATAAAACAGTTAAACCAGCCATTTCAAAGAGATATGTTTGATAAATCACATCTTCGTTTTATGCATGTGTTATTGAAAACATATACACATGTTAAATACTTTATAACAGACTCATTCTTTTCATTTCCTCTCATCAGTTAAACAAACAGAATGTATATCAACCTTTCATATCATATATATTAGATTCAATGTTTTAAGTGGGCTACAGTTATCAGAACAGTGCGAACATTCAGGCTCCCTCATGTGGCTCAAAGGTGTACTGTAGATAGAAATCTTAGATAAAAGACTATGGAATAAATTCTTCAAATTTATTTGGCAACCCATATAAAATCTCCTGCGACCCATAGGTCGAGAATTACTGCCCTAGGTCACCAGGGCGCCCAGAATTAAAAAACCTGCCTTATTTGAGCATGAGAAGTTTCTATGATGTATAAAAAGAAACCACCGTATATTTTTGTAATGAGAAACAGACTGTGTCCTTCATCGGCAAGACCAATTTACAATGACTGATTTACATGATAAAGCTTTATATTATGCTTCGATAAGACATGGTGACATTATCACTAAAGTCATAATTTGAAGGTATCAAATATCAAATCAAATATGCTGACAGACAAAATCGTTTTTAATGTGGATACAAACATATTTATGAAAACCGTTTCACTTTGTCCCTGATTGTGATGGACGAGGCTAATCTGGAAAATCCAAACAGGTTCAATTCAACATAATAATATTGTAAAGCTAAACAACAAACCAAGAGATTCTGCACAAAGTCAAAGCAATTCAAACAATGAAATGATCAATAATATGAGATTATTCATTTGTTGTTGTTTTTCAAAGGGGTAGTTTGACGTTTTGGGAAAAAATTATTAGAGCTATGGAACACCGTATCGATGTTCTCATCTAACTCTCAGCAAGAAAACACATTTCTCAAAATGTAGAACTATTCCTTGAAAGTGGAATAATTTTGTATTTAGTAGTGAGAAATAAATGTCATTAATGCATGAACATATCTTGATATAACCTGAAAACAACTGTATTGTTACAGCAGAAATTACTTTCCCCCATTCTGCCTCCCCCAACTTCCTTACAATACTCTCATTCTAACAAGAAACTAAGCATGTATTTTTTGTCATGGTGGCAGCAACACACCACTCAGATTGATGCTTGAAGAACACAACATATTAGTATAGCAAACTAATACAGTCTTGGGTCTCACTAGACGTTTGCCCCAAAGCTGGTGATACTGGACTTCAGCGATATTGACAGCATGGAGGACGTGGTGGCTGAGGTGGTGGAGTGTTACGGCTGTGTGGATGTGTTGATCTGTAACAGCAGCATGAAGCTGAAGTCCCCGGTGCAAAGTGTCTCCCTAGAACTGGACAGAAACGTCATGAACATTAACTACTTCGGCCCCAGCACTCTGGCCAAAGGTGGGCTGGACTACCACTACTATTTATCTAATGTTGTTTTTTATCTAAATGCTAATATGTCCAAATAATGTGGCAGGTGTTCTTCCAACAATGATCTCAAGAAGATCGGGGCACATTGTGCTGATTAACAGCATCCAGGGAAGACTGGCTGTCCCATTCAGAAGTTCATGTGAGTTGCCAACAAAAGTCTCTTAGCTTTTCTCAATGAAAGGGTTTGTTCACTGCAATCACATACAAATGGTTTATGGTTGCTATCCATTAGTTGAGGGTAGAGTAGCCAAAACTTTACTCAAGTAGAACTACTGCTACATTATAGTCTATATGTTATGTTTTTGTTAAAACTGATTTATAGAGGTGTTGACTGGACGGTCATATTGGAGGATGTAGTTTGTGATGCTGTTGCTGTTGTATTGTGTTTTACTGACAGGTGTTTCTATTATGTTGTCCACTCAATGCATATCAAGGAGGGTGGACTAAACAAGAGAAACAACTCTCTGAACTCAACATTATAACAGGTTTCAAACATGTGTTCTCACAGTGTGATGCAACAGAAGTCTTCCTGTGAGCTGTGACAGGACAGAAAACAATTAAAGAATGTCCCCTGTAATGTCTGGAATGAGACTTCTTTACAACCGTATCACACCTCTTGTGTGTGTGTGTGTGTGTGTGTGTGTGTGTGTGTGTCTGTGTGTGTGTGTGTGTGTGTGACAACACCTGTTAGATGCTGCATCAAAGCATGCGGCGCAGGCCTTCTTCGACTGCCTCCGGGCTGAAGTGGAGGAGTATGGGATAGTCGTCAGCACCATCAGTCATACTTTTATCAACGCCTCCGACTCACCGCTAGCGGAGGGGCCCGCCCCTAAACCAAACACCCTGGCTGCATGTAAGTAAAAGAGCCAGTATGGAAGGGATTGACAGGTTGATGGTAATGATGAATCATTCATCAATCTTTCAGTTTGTAGGAAATAGATAGGAGGTGTGAGTTATATTTTCAAATCTTTGGAATAACATTTTTATACAGTATGTAGATTAATGTAAATGTATGTGTTCTTACACAGTTATCACCAGCCAGTTGACACATGGTGTAAGCCCGTCAGTCCTGGCCAATGAGATTATGCAAACGGTGAACAGGAAGAGGAAGGAGGTTATGCTGGCCCACCCCATCCCCAGGGTGGCCCTCTACCTCCGCTTCCTCCTCCCCTCCTTCCTCTTTGCTGTGCTGGCTGCTGGAGTGAAGGACTCGGTCCTGGATGAGTAGATGCGGTCGGAGAAAATCTGAAAAGAGATGTGAAGTAAAGATTGTTTGGAAATGGTAGATATGTAATAGTATGTGCTTGGCACACAGCTGCATCACCACTTGGCAAAGCAGGCAACTGCCCCTAGGGGCCCCGGCCCCTTGCTTCAGGTTCATCATATGGCAATTACTTTGTGGTTGTTTAGTTTAGTTATAATCCTTCAGATTTTCATCAAATCACACCCTGTTTTCATAATATTTGTGATCTTACACGTTTACATACTGTAATGACGTTTCTATATAGTTTTTTATTATAAATGGTGGAGTCTGACATTTCCATGTTTCATTTATGTAAGCTAAACAGGCCATATGGATTTCAATCCTATAAGTAACTAAATAACTAATTGTAAAATGTACTCTCTTCACCAATCTGAATATGAATTATTTTTCAAAAAGACAATCTAAACTTAGACATGAAATCAATATCCATTTCAATGTATAGATCCAGTATTCTATGTTTAACATGTGTTTAACACACACTCAGGTAAAGCTGTAGCTGATTTCAATTGTGAATGTCTTTCTCTGTATGTCCTCTAGGTGGCAGCCACATATAGTCATTGATACTGTTTGACTGGTGACCCTGAAGAGACCTCCTCTCACAATCAATTGTTAATGTGGGTTAAAGTGTCACCATATCTTCTGTTTTGAAATATCAATTAACTCTCCTAATTTGTCAACAATGCAATAACTGATGAAAAGACATGAAATGATGAACTCCTGCTCGTTTAATTGCTTGTGCATTGCAATGGAAGGAAAAAATTAAAGCGTTCTAGAAATTAATTATTTCTCTACAACAAATGCTGTATATGAAAGACCTTCAGGTAGCTATGACATTCACACAGATGCAATACTCCATTTACATATCACTCATAGATGTATTGCACTCATCACTTCGGGGCTGCAGGACAGAAGCTGCTGCCTGGTATTATCCTGGAAGGATTCCAGGATAATACCTCTGAGTATTTGGTGATTACTTCATGAATAACATAACATTTGGTTGATTCATGTCACATTGTGTCAGAACTCTGTGACAAAAGGACATCACATTTCTGCCGTGTAAATGGGGAGTAAATACAAAGGGGCCGATCCCTTTGTACATTGTGTGTGTGTGTATGTGTATGTGGTGGTGGTGGTGGGGGGCATCGTCGTGAAGTCCAGCTGGTATGCGTGAATCTGTCCTCCAGGTCACTGTCCTCTGGGGAATTCAACATCCTTTGTCTCCGGGACTGGCGGACAGGAATGTCTCTGCAATGTTCACATTAATAAATGTAGCTTTAAGACATTTCCACCTGTCAAACAACAGGGATTTGTTTGAAACACTCAGCTGGACTCTGCAAATTGGCATTTTGATTTGACACATTTACATGTGTCACACAGCACTGCCTGATCATGTATGTTTCATCGCATGCACGGAGGTCAGCCGTGCATATGAATAACTGTTTAACAAGAGTGTCTGGAGAGATCACAAGCATGTGTTACGACCGGCTCGGAAGTCGCAACATAAGGAGGGACACAACACCAAGTTAGATTAAAAAACACAGGTGCCAGTTTATTACAGGACACAAATAAAACGTAATGTGCAAATCTAACTGAAGACCAGGGTCTGGTGCCAGGCAGATGAGAGAGAGCGAGGGCGGAGCAAGAAGGCGCTTATATAGGTAAAACCCACACCTTCATCCAGGTGCCCTCAATCACTCATCAGGGAGCTGAACCTAGAACTTAAAGACATAGAATACACACATATGCACACACACACACAAGCACAAACATTCACAGCAGGACATGGAATTATACGTAACACATGTTGTATCATATCAGACATGAAATTGTCAGATTCATCTATGCCTAAAGGTAAATATCTGAGAATGATCTAAGCCTAATAGCTTTTTCTCAATCATCTATCTGGACTCTGTGGTGAGCAATATGTTGATAAAGCCCAAACACAGCGAAGATGACTGTCCTTAAGCGATATTCATCCTGAATGCAAGGCATGACTTATATATGAGAATCACCTCACAGGGACATCTCAGAAATGGCCTTTCCATGAGTGAGGTGATCACCCTTATACATTTTTAAAGCTCAGTTTATTGACACTAACCTGACTTATGGAGGTTATGCAGAGGCCATCGTAATCATTCCCTAGGCTTTCACATACAACACCAGAGGGGCTAGCTCTTATATTAAAATATTGTTTGATAGTGGACGTTATTGCTCCAGTGAGTGTTAAGCTGGGGATATTTGTATTCTGCCCTGTGATGAAACTGTAAAGAGAGACATATAAGCATACCCAAAATTAGCAATAATGAGGCTCCTTAATTACCACAACTATACCAAAAATAACGTCCCTCAAAAAATGACATCAAACTCTGTTTCTATTTTCGTAATTGGTCTCAATTATATTGCAAATAAATAGCTATTGTAAACATAGCTGGCCTGAGGCACAAGTGAATAGAAATGGCTGGTTAGGCCAGTTTAGCCCCGACAACATCAAGCTTACTCAGTCAAGCATGAAAAAGAATAAGAAAAAGAATTACTTTTGCATATCTATGTATTTTATTCCAATAATTTATTAATAATAATTTATTCCAGTAATTATTGAATATTACTTTCAATATAATTCAGCTTTGTATTAAGACATTCCACCCAATAATGCTAATTACAGATGTAAATAATTTTAGTTTAATTTCTAGTTTTTGCTGTGTATTTAGGGCCCGAGCACCGACGTAGTTGGAGCGGAGGACCTATTGTTCTTCAAATGTTTATTAGGGCCTGAGCACCAACGTAGTCGGTAGCGTAGGACCTATTGAAATTCAAATGTTTATTATTATTAGGGCCCGAGCACCGACGTAGTCGGAGCGGAGGACCTATTGTTCTTCTAATGTTTATTATTATTATCGTGCGTATTTCATCGCGAAAAGGAGGTGCTGGTAAGATCTTGAAATTTGGAACGCAAGGCAGTCGTGGCGAAAATTGTAGTATGATTGGGGTGTCTAGCTGCGCTATGAAACATTGGCTCGATAGCGCCCCCTTTTGAGTAGCCCCAACATTGGGTTTCACCTAGCTGTATGAAATTTGGTAGGTATGTGTAACAAGATGGGACGTAAAAAAATTCCACTTGGAGTTATTCACTAAACCAAACAGGAAGTCGGACATTTTTTATTTTATTACGTTTTTTGACTCCTAGAGATTTAACCCGATTGACTTCAGATTTGGTCAGTATGCTCTTGAGACCTTGGCAGTGAAAAGTTACTCAAAGATCAAAAAGTTATCGAACTATGTATCTGTGGCATGGCGGCAAAAAAACACCATTCGCCATGAAACAGGAAGTTGTTGTAACTCGGCCATACATTGTCTAATCTACTCCAAATTTCTCATATGTCATAACATCCTGACCCGGAACACATCCATATGACAAATTAGAATCATAATTATAGCGCCACATAGTGGCAACAGGATGTTATAGGTTGTGTACTTTGACATCCTGCCGTGGCGACGCAGTCTTCGCCATGAAAAACGAAGGTGCTTTTGAGGGGCTAAAAATGCTCGAAACATAAGCAAACTAAAAATGCTCGAAACATAAGCAAACTTGGCACACAGATTTAAAGCCCAAAATTGAGTTAAATACTATGGTTTTAATGCTTCAGAGTGGCTAGTCGGCTCGATAGCGCCCCCTACAAAATTTCGACGAAGCAGCCCTCACAATACATTTCACATAGATTTACCAAATTTGGTAGGCACATGTATCACATTTGGACTTAAAAGAAAGTATCTTGGGGCCATGCTCTAAACCCAACTGGAAGTCAGTCATTTAGAATTTTGTATGAATTTCTAGTGTCGTTTTTTGCCATTTCCAGGCGCTGTACTTTAACGAACTCCTCCTAGGGAAATTATCAAATCAACTTCAAATTTGGTCAGAACAGTCTAAAGACCTTTGTGATGAAAAGTTACTCAAAGTTTGTTGTTTCATGAAAGGCTGTTGCCGTGGCGACGTATTCTTCGCCATTAAAAATGAAGGTGTTATTGAGGGGCTAAAAACGCTCAAAACATAACCAAAATGGTCACACACATTCAAAATCCTGAATGTTGTTATCTGATGTGATATTAATGCTTATTATAATTTTTCTCTCCAAAGAATCGCCTTTTGGGGGGCTTTATCATATCTGAAAAATCACCAAAGTTGGCATGCATATCAGGACTGCAGGAAAATTTGATATGTTATGGGTCCCATGCTCGAGTATGAGAAATTTGCTCGCTAGCGCCCCCTAGAATTTAGCCCCCTCATCCCGTAGGTCTGATTAACTTGAAATTTTACACACACATGCAACCGAATGAGGTCTACAAAAAAGCCTCTTGAACATTGCATCCTGTTACGTACCCTAACATTTTCATTCCATTCAACCACTAGGGAGCGATACAGTAGTTAGTCCATTTTTGGCTTTTTTGTCAATTTTCATAATTTTTTGGCGTACTTTAACAAACTCCTCCGACAGAATTCATGCGATCAACTTCAAATTTGGTCAGGATGATCTAAAGACATTAATGATGAAAAGTTACTAAAATGGTCTACTGCCATTGAACGACCTTTGTTTTATGTGGCGCCCATTGCCGTGGCAACGCGTCATTTGCCATGAAAAGGAAGCACATTTTTCTGTGGCTTAGGATGCTCAACAAGCCTTGGGACTTTGCACAGGTGTCATAGGTGATGAAAATAAATATTTCATATGGCTTTTTGGCTTGACCGTTTCAAATGGCTTCGATAGCACCCCCTACAAATATTCAAAAATGCAGCCCTAGCACTAAGTTTGATCTACATGTATCACATAGAGACTTAAAAAAAAGTATCTTGGGACCATGCTCTAAAATCAACAGGAAGTCGGCCATTTAGATTTTTGTGTGAATTTCCCTTGATTTCTAGTCGCTATACTTTAACGAACTCCTCCTAGGGACTTTGTCAGATCCACTTCAAATTTGGTCAGTACAATCTAAAGACCTTTTTGTTTTGCGGCCATTTGCGGCCATTTTACGTGATTCGCCATTAAACAACAAGCTGATGTAAGTCCACTGGACTTGCTCAAATCTGTCCCAAACTTGCCATACTTGATAAGAGTCATGGCCTGAGGATGTCTACGAGTCAATTTTCACTCAAAGTCATAGCAACACCTACTGGCAACAGGAAAACAGCGTTATGTGACAAACGACCTCCGATTTACATGACATTTACATGATGTGGTCGGCACTTGATAAAGAGCAACATAATGCATGTTTTTGCGTGTTATCTAGCGCCACACAGTGTGTGATGTTCACAGTGGAACCACGCCACCTGGTGGGCGGTACAATATATAGACAGGCAGTCAGCAAGACCGCATGAACCGTGTGTGTATGAGCGTCCGAATAAAAGCCTGTTGCAGTACATCAAGTCGTTGTTCATCTGGTGCAAAACTACACTACAGAAACATTACATTGCCGACGAGGAGTAAAAGGAAGGACTCAAAGAGTCGAAACGGACACCGCGTTTTTCCAGAAAGAAAAAAGAGGGGAGAACTACGGACTTGCGGCTAGGCCAAGCTAGCTAAGCTAACACAGACACGTGGATGGTAGTCGGCACAACGCAGCAAGCATGGCAGGAAACACAGCTGCTCTCCCTCCTTTCGACACCGAAACTGACCCTTGCTCTGTCGGACCTCGCTGGAATAAATGGGTGCAAAGGTTTGAAAATTACACCACTGCAATGAACATTGGCGGAGATGCTAGGCTCAAAGCATTATTGCTACATATAGCAGGAGAACGAGTGCATGATATTTACGACACATTAGCAGCAGAAGATGACGAATATGCAGACACAAAGCAGAAGTTATCTGGATATTTCTCTCCTAAGAAAAACGTACAGTATCAAGTGTACATCTTCAGAAAAACTGTACAGGAACCAGGAGAAAATGTGGACAGTTATCACACTAGGCTGAGGATGTTAGCTAAGAACTGTGAATTTGCAAGTGTCGAGGCAGAGATTAAAACGCAAATCATACAAAGCTGTGCATCATCCAGGCTACGCAGGAAAGCGCTAAGGGAGCCTGACCTTAGCCTAGATGAGCTTCTTGATCATGGAAGAACACTGGAACTGTCTGAAATGCAAGCGACTGGCATAGAAAGAGGCTCAACAGCTACAGTCAACTGGTTGGATCAAAAGAGTACGCAGAAGCATCCAAACAGCAGATGGTCGGAAAGACAACGTTCTGACAACAGCTGCAGGAACTGTGGAGGTATATATCCTCATGATGGTGAATGCCCTGCTAGAAGCAAACAATGCAGAGCCTGTGGTAAACTAAACCATTTTGCAAAGCAATGCCGTTCTAAAGCCAAAGATGGTGATACAAAACGAACGCAGTACAAGGCTAACCAACACCCTAAAAAAGTCCATCACATAACAAAGACACCAGGTGAGGAAAAAGAGCACAACTCTTCCAGCAGTGATGACGCTTATGATTTTGCAGTTGATGCTGACAAGATCTCTGAGCTGCCACAGATTCACATCAAGCTAAATGGCAGTAGTATGTTAGTTGTAATTGATTCAGGAGCCTCAGCAAACTGTGTCAGTGAAACAAGTTTCGAGAAATTGATTCCACGTCCACAACTAAGCCCCACCAGCACCACGATCTACCCCTTCCGCTCCAAGGTTCCATTGCCTGTCAGTGGTGCTTTCAAGTGCAGTGTGGAGAAAGGACAGAAAACGACATGGTGCACATTCTTTGTAATTAAAGGGGACGGATTCAATGTTCTCAGCTACAAAACTTCCAAAGCACTGGGACTGATCAAAATAGTCACAGCAGTATCATCCACACCACAGGGCTGCACAGTCGCAGATGAGCTAGTGGAGAGTAATCCTGAATTGTTTCAGGGGATCGGAAAACTGAAAGACTTTCAAGTAAAGCTTCACATAAATCCTGACATTAAGCCTACATGCCAACCACATCGACGTGTGCCGTTCCACATCCGCCAGAAGGTTGAGGATGAGCTTCAGAAACTGGAGGCAGATGACATCATTGAGGTCACTGGCCCGACACCATGGGTCTTACCTATTGTCGCACCTCCCAAGCCTAAAGACCCTGACAAAGTAAGACTTTGCGTTGACATGCGCCAAGCTAACACGGCTATAGAGAGGGAACGCCACATCACTCCCACCATGGACGATGTGATACATGAGTTGAATGGAGCAACTGTGTTTTCCAAACTGGATCTGAGAGCTGGATACCACCAGCTAGAGCTTCATCCAGACAGCAGATACATCACTACCTTCACCACTCACCTTGGATTGAGGCGCTACAAGAGACTGAGTTTTGGCATATCGTCTGCTGCTGAGGTATTTCGAAATGCCATATGCCAAACACTGCAAGGTCTCTCTGGTGTGAAAAACCTCAGCGATGACATCATCGTCTACGGTGCCTCCCAGACCGAACATGACAACAACCTCCGAGCACTGTTCCAGAGACTCAGGGAAAGCGGTCTCACACTCAATCGTGACAAATGTGAGTTCAACAAGTCCAGGCTCGAGTTCTTTGGTTTCATCTTCTCTGCAGAGGGTGTCTCAGCTGATCCAAAGAAAGTCATTGCAGTTCAGCAAGCTGCAGACCCCCAGAATCCAGGTGAAATCAGGAGTCTGCTGGGCATGGCCAGCTATTGCTCCAGATTTATCAAAGACTTCTCCTCCATTTCAGAACCACTGCGCAAGCTCACCAGAAAAGACACACTCTGGGTATGGGGCCCAGAACAGCAAGTTGCATTACAGACACTGAAAGACAGTCTAACCAGTGACACCACTATGTCATACTTTTACCCAGGTAGAGAGACAGAACTGATTGTGGATGCTAGCCCTGTTGGACTGGGTGCAATCCTCTGCCAAAAAGATGAAAAAGGGGTGAAGTACATGCTAGCATATGCTAGTCGGTCTCTCAGCGATGTGGAGAGGAGATACTCCCAAACAGAAAAGGAAGCGCTGGCCATTGTGTGGAGCTGTGAGCATTTACACCTGTACATCTATGGTCATCCTTTAACTCTAGTGACAGATCACAAAGCACTGGAAATCATATGGAACAATCCCAGGTCAAAACCACCCGCCAGGATTGAGAGATGGAGACTGAGGATTCAGCCCTACAACTTCAAGGTGGAATACCGAAAGGGAGCCGACAACCCAGCTGACTATATGTCTCGTCATCCTATCTTGTCTCAGACAGCTGACAGTACACGTGCAGCAAAGGTAGCAGAGGAGTATGTGAACTTCATTGCAAGTCATGCAACACCTAAAGCCATGACACTCACAGAGATCAAGAGAGAGACACTCGCAGACCCAATCCTTCAAGAGATTAGTGCTCACATCAGACACAACACATGGCACCAGAGTGACAAGTCACGACATGCTGACATATTGAAGCAGCTCAGACAAGTTAGCAGTGAACTAACAACATCACATGCATCAGACATTGTACTGCGGGGCACGAGAATAGTAATTCCCACGGTCCTACAAGATAGAGTGTTACAGCTAGCCCATGAAGGACATCGGGGCATTGTCAAAACCAAATCCCTACTCAGAACCAAGGTTTGGTTTCCAGACATTGATCGCAAAGCAGAAGCAGTAGTATGCAGTTGTCTTGCATGTCAAGCCAACACGCCAGTTGCACATACTGAGCCACTAAAAATGTCCGTTCTGCCAGAAGCTCCTTGGCATAGTGTTAGTGCAGACTTTTATGGACCACTTCCAACTGGAGAGTACTTGCTTGTCATCACGGATGATTACACACGCTACCCAGTTGTAGAGAGCGTAAGGTCAACCTCGGCTAACATTCCGGTCATGGACAAAGTTTTCTCCATGTTTGGGATCCCCAGAGTTGTGAAAACTGATAATGGTCCCTCATTCAACAGTGACCAGTTCTCCCAGTTTGCCGATCATCTAGGATTCCACCACCGCCGGATCACACCGCTGTGGCCTCAAGCTAATGCTACAGCTGAAAGATTCATGCGCACCCTAGGAAAAGCTATTCGTGTGGCCGAAACACAAGGCATTCCCTGGAAACAACAACTGAACATCTTTCTACGTGAGTATCGATCCACACCTCACAGCACAACAGAAAGCTCACCTGCTGAACTGTTGTTCCAATGCAAGGTGTACACGAAGATTCCTTCAATCACTCAAACTGCAAGGAACTGTTCAGACTCTGATGTGAGAGCAAGGGACAACAAGGCTAAAGCCAAGATGAAATCTCATGCGGACTCTCATCGTAATGCTACACCACACACTCTCACTCCAGGTGACACTGTGCTTCATCGTCAGCCCAAGCACAACAAGCTCACCGCACCGTATAACTGTAAGCTATACACGGTGACCAAAGTCAAAGGCTCCATGATCACAGCAGCCAGAAATGGACACTTCATTGTCAGGAACTCTTCATTCTTCAAGAAGATCACTCCAGAAGTAGTGGACATCTCACAAGATCCTGATGAGGATGATTGTGATTACAGTGATGCCTCTAATACCTCAACAACACCGAGATACCCCTCAAGGCACAACAGACGTCGTCCCGCCTACCTACAGGACTATAGGTAGCTTATGGACTGTTAAACATGGACAATCTCTTGGCTGCATACAATACATATGCTCAGAGACATGGACACTAATTTGAACTGTTGTGAACTTAAAAGGTACTGATTTAGTCAAGTTTGAGATAGTTTGTGATTGTCTTATAGAAATGTTTAACAGAGTGTAAAATTAATGTTTTAAGGGATACCGTTAATACAGAGCTGCCATATCTCTAGATGAGTACAATGTTCAGTACAGCAAATAGAGTTGTTGAAGTTTGAGTAATATGTAAGAGCAAGCCTAGTTTAAGAATGTCAAGTTTTATGTTGGTATTTCTTTAAAAATAAAAAAAGGGCAATGTGATGTTCACAGTAGAACCACGCCACCTGGTGGGCGGTACAATATATAGACAAGCAGTCAGCAAGACCGCATGAACCGTGTGTGTATAAGCGTCCGAATAAAAGCCTGTTCATCTGGTGCATAACTACACTACAGAAACATTACACAGTGGATACAGGAACTGGTGGAATATTTGCACTACATAATTTCCAGCATCACAGAGTCCAGCGGGACAAATACGTTAAACTCCGGGACGCGTTGTCCGATGGTCGAAGACATTGACGGCCGCGTCTGTTGGCGTCCCGCCAGTACCACCGAGACGCGGGAAGGTGCGAGGGCCCGTACATTGCTGCTTGTAGCTTTAATTTTTGTTGTATTCAGTATAATGTTTTTAAAATTACACTTTCTTCAAAAAGCAAACTGCACTAATCATATATTGGTGTTTAGGTTCATTTATTTTACTATCTTTTAGCTCACTGTTTAGCTTTTGCGCCCCCAGCTCTACGGTTTTGGTTGACACTCACTACTCTCATCAACCTCATGATAAACCCACTGCACACTGCTACCTGCTCAGAAGCAAACTGCAGACAGACACAGTTAGTGGCTAGCTGGTGCATGTAGAAGAACAACTACAGAGTTGGAAATTTCTCTCACAAGTTGTTGGAGACGAAAACATAGTTAACAGCAAAGGGAATATTTGACTGACATTCATCAAAGTGAATATAAAAACAAATCTAAATGAATGTTGCTTTGTTCCTACCGGACATATGCATAGGCAACTGTTTGCTAACACATATACGTAACAATATGTCACTGTTGTATTTATGGGTCTGCTGCCCTCAAAATCTTGTGATCCTGCTTTAATAAAGATGACTAAAGAGGACAGTCTGCAATGTCATCCAACTTTTAACTGTTGGCTTTTGACTCACGTCCAGTATGTGCATGCATGGTTTTCTGTGAATCTCTTCATGGGCAGGCATGGGCAGGCATGGGCAGGCAATTTGAATCCCGTGTAGAAAAGGCGGATTCCACCAGTGAAAACTACAACAGGAGAGGCAATTAAAGAATGCAGAAACATTGAATAAGTCTTAATGGAAAAGTGTGATGGAATAGACACATTTGATTAAACCTTTGAAGGACACTGTGTGGCAAGACTTTACAGTGCCCCCTTAATTTGGACCTTTGCCAACCATATTGTAAATACTATATCATGGGATGGGACTTTTCAGAGAAACTTTAAGCAAATATGATTTCAGTTAGATACTAACGTACAAAGATACTAAAGATACTTTTCTCCCTATACAATAACCTTTTTCATGATGGTTCAGTTCTACCATTGATCACTTTATGGAGTAATTTGACAATATATGCTGATTCAAATGCTGAATAGACTTTTTTAGGATGAAAGAGACACATTGGCCGCTATCTTATTTTGAAATATTGGATTGTGACAAAGCCTTTTTCCATTGCCTGCACTACACACTAGAGTAGAAGAATGTGGACAGACACAACCTGTCAGCCAGAGCACACTATACATGAACTATTCTTTCAAAGTATAATCTTAGCATCACATGTCATCTTGAGAAGGATTCTTTTTTTAGCCATAGAAGTATTGCTAATCCTTCAGTTTTATTTGGATTCAAGATTACACATAATAAATATTAAAGGGAAAGTTTGCCTTAATCTCTTAAATCCCAGCGGGCACTGCTTCTCATATCCCATCACTTGTCATGCAACAGTGTCCACAAGAATAGGACTGCACTGCAGTTACAGATGAGATACTTTTAATGTTGGTTACCATAATCCTTCAATTTTCTTGCTTTTGGACAGAAAAGCATTATGTTTCTCATGACCCTTGTGAGGAATTAGAGTTAGAAGTGTTTTTTAGTAGGATTTATAGCGACCCTAGTGGTGGATAGTGAAATGTAGGAAGCATGTGGAATGCCACATTATGCTTGTAAAAATTGTCAAAGTATTTGAAATGTCACCAGAATACTTATCAAGTGTATAATATGTTTACAGTATGTTTACTATAGAAGTGTTGAACCATAAGAGACAATTATTGAATGTATTAATCTGTAAAGAATAGTCGATAGGGATAGACAGGGATTTTAAGACAGGCATTACAGCGAACACCAGGATCAGAGCAGAGGACCTAACAGAGGGATGCGCGCGCAGAAGGAGTAACAGACCAAGCCAATAGGTCACAACGAAGGAGGAGTCAGCTGACTGAGGCCAGGAGGAGTCAGCTGGACTTAAGCCAATAGTATTTGAGACAGATATTTTACGAGCTAGGAAAGGAGATTCAAAGGAATCATTCGGGCACTTCATCACATTCCATCCTGCAGGTAACAAGCTTCCTGTTTGGAGTGTGTGTGAACTCTTTTCCGCGGATCATATTTCAATCGATAGTGTACATAGTGTCATTCACTTTGCAATTGCTTTAACTTCTGTAAAATTAAATACCATTGATCATAATTTGAACCGGCTGAGAGTTTGTCACGGCCGGGAGACGTGTGGCTCTCCCACAGTATATGCGGGTCCCTGAACCTCCACACCCTCAAATCAAGAGGGACCACATATATAATTATTAGGGGTGTAACGATACGCGTATTCGTATTGAACCGTTCGGTACGAGGCTCACGGTTCGGTACGCATGACGAACCGAACAATACGTTAATACTAGTGCATTTAGAAATGCAGAAGCTTAAATTGTGGGAAATATTATGTTTTCGGTGGAGCCACTGTTCTCAAACTGGCAACACACATGACGTAACGGACAGCGTACTCTCTGACACGCCCACCACCAAAGAAACACTTCCTACTCCAGTCGGGCACTTTGCGCTGTGAGACACGCTACACGAAGCTAACGTTAGCTCGGTGCAACATGGCTAGTAATAGACCAGAAATAAAAGATCCTCCAACGGCCTACAGGTCTGGTGTTTGGAGCCACTTTGGTTTCTCTGTGAACTATGAGGGCGATGGTGAGAGAGTGGTGGATACAAAAACAACGCTATGTCGCATTTGCTACATGAGTGTAGGCTACATCAGTGGGAATACCTCAAACATGTTAACCCATTTATGCCGACATCACCCCAGTGTGGCAGTGGGTGGAACTAAACAAAAACCTGGAGCAGCACACGCGCTTCAAACTCTCCCCGAAGATTTAAGCAGCTGTTCCCTGCCGATGAGGGCTAAAGCGATCACCACGGCGATTGGTACACTTACAGCCGCGGACATGAGACCCGACTCTGTAGTGTAAAACGCTTTATGAACCTGCTGAATGTTATTGACCCCGTTACACTACTCCTTCACGAGCCCATTTCAGCCAAACCGTAATTCCCGCTTTGTACAAGAAAACAAAAGCACAAGTAGAGAATCACATGTCCGAGGCACCCGCTGCTGCTCTGACAATGGATGCCTGGACGTCGAGGGCTACACAACGCTACCTGACTGTAACACACATTACCTCACCACTGAATGAGATGAAGAGCCATGTTCTTCAGACACAACGCTACCTGACTGTAACACACATTACCTCACCACTGAATGAGATGAAGAGCCATGTTCTTCAGACACAACGCTACCTGACTGTAACACACATTACCTCACCACTGAATGAGATGAAGAGCCATGTTCTTCAGACACAACGCTACCTGACTGTAACACACATTACCTCACCACTGAATGAGATGAAGAGCCACGTTCACTCAGGTATACTTCCATCATTGTTCATACTACAATTATGATGGAGAAGATGTAAGTAACAATACTACATTAACGTTACATTTTTTAAGGAGCAGTTTTAGTTTTTCATGCTTATGTGTTGCTAAGCAGGTATAGTTCCATCATTGTTCAAAGTCAAAGAATAGCTTTATGATGTTAGTTTTAATGAATAAATATATTTTAAAATCAAGTACGTTTCTCTGGCATTTATAGTTTTCTACTGTATTGAAAACGTACCGAAACGTACCAAACCGTGGCTCCACTGTATCGTACCGAACCGAACCGTGAATTTTGTGAACCGTTACACCCCTAATAATTATGTTACCAGCGGATGTCGGAGAGCGATTTAAATCAGTGGGAAATTGAGGGAATAAGCATTACAGTTGGCTCGGAGAAATCCTTTATGCGCAAGTGCAACAAAAGCCAAATTAAAGCACCAATCCTTGTACTGAAAATGGATCTGGATTAATTTGTCAAGTGCAGAGCTCAGTGGTGGGCCGTCAGGGCCAGCAAGGCCTTCTCTGCTGGCCTAGACAGAATCACAAAGTTATAGCTATTTTATAATTGAATAATTTTTCATAAATACACTACATGTATTATAATTATTTTCCCATTATCTTATTTTCTCATTGCACAGCTACTGTCTTCCTCAGTTGCTCTGCTTCCAGTGCAGCTTGTTTTAAGTAAAGCTTTTATCCAATCAGATTTCACCTCTGTGTCTCTAGGTAAGAAGAGAGGCCCGAGGCCTGCAGACTCACAAGTGAATCCCTTTGCAGTTTAAGTGAATGGGGACGATATTGTTGATTGTCATAGTCTTCAACCAATCAGATCTTTAGTTTGACATGTTGGGCGTATTCTTTGACATGTCAGAGCCTTCTAGCTGGCCTAGCCATGCGTGATTGGTCAGTGGGCTAGCGTGACATGTTGGGCGGTGACAATCCCAATATCTGCTGCCTCTGTCGAGCGGACATTTTCAGCCCTCAAACGCATTAAACGTATTCAAGAAATACAACTGGGGAGGCTCGACTGTCTTCACTGGCGTCCATGAATCGAGAAGGACTTCTTACTGGAACTAAAACACACGGATGTACTGAACAACCGTGGGATTAAACTCTTTATTTTTTTTTTCTTTAAGTATTTTAACAATGCAAGAGAACGTGCAGAGCGTACAGAACACAGTACATTAAACATTACAAAAATGACATAACAAGTTAAGAAAGAAAAAATACACAAATAGATGAAATAAAATTAAGTAAATTAATAAATAAAATAAATAAATAATTCCCCCCACCCAAACAAAACAAAAACAAAAAAGGTTGGTGCATAGAGTGACACAGCACAAATAGACTGCAATGACAGTGTATATTGTAACTCCAAATAGTTAGTCCTATGGTACTGTTAGTGTTATATCCATGTACTCAAAAATAAATGATATCTTTTTCTGAGACTATATGTAATCTTTTCAAGAGGAATACAACTGTTCATTTCCACAGACCATTTGTTGATGAGAGTGGGGGAATCAGAGGGGGAATCAGACTTCCACGTCATTGCGATACATTTAAGACTCTGATGCTAGCCTACAGGGCAGTGAAAGGAACAGCTCCTTCCTATCTCCAAGCCATGGTCAAGCCCTACACCCCCGCCCGACCACTTCGCTCTGCTGCCTCGGGGCGATTGGTTGCCCCGTCGCTCAGAGGTCCCTGCGCCCGATCGACACGGTCACGGCTGTTTTCTGTCCTGGCCCCACAGTGGTGGAATGAACTCCCCACTGACTTAAGGACAGCAGAGTCGCTGCCCATCTTTCGGCACAGGCTGAAAACTCACCTCTTCAAGAAGGCCTACCCTGAGCCTTCCACTTAGCACTTACTTAGCATTTATTGTATTCATACTAGCTTGTTGCACTTATTGTATTTGTATTAGTTTGTGGCACTTATTGCATTCGTTTGTTTCTGCACTATACGTTAGCTCTGGTTTATGCTCTTAGATGCTTGTTTGAAAAAAAGGAAATGCACTTATGACTTCTGGTGACTAGTAGTTCTCTTGAAAACCGATGTTGAATTCACTTATTGTAAGTCGCTTTGGATAAAAGCGTCTGCTAAATGACTGTAATGTAATGTAATTTTCTGACATAATAAAGCTGTAGGTTGGGACTGAGTTTGGGTGTTTTAAAAGGTTTTAAAATGGATTTGTTTGAAGAGCCTCTGGGCCAGCATCTACCTAGCTTCACTGCATCACGTGACCCCCGATTAAATTCTTTATTAACAAAGAAAGGAGGATGGACTTTGTTTTTAAATAGTGAACAGCAGCTTTGGTAAGTGAACTGCTTTTGTTTTTACATCTGCAGTAGCTTTAATATGCTTGTTTATATATTATTTGTACAACTTGTTTTTATGAAGATTGATTTTTCTTTGGTTTTATATGTGATAGGAACTATTGTTACGTCCAATGTTGCGCTGGGGACACATTTAGTCGGTGCCAGTGTTGCCAACTTGACGACTTTCTCGCTAAATTTGGCGACTTTCCGAACCCTCTTGGTGACTTTTTTTGTCAAAAGCTACTAGCGACAAATGTAGCGACTTTTTCTGGTGTTGTTGGAGACTTTTCGGTAGCACTTTATAATAACTACACACTATGAAGCATTAGTTAAGCATGAGTAAACACTTAATTCATCATTTATAAAGCATTGTTCCTACATCAATAATTCATTAGTATGCAGTTCATAACAGTTATAAATGTTTTATTCTTGATTAATAAGCTCGTCTATTATGTGTTTCATTATTGTGTTTTCATACTTTATAAATGATGGATTCCCCATTTGTAAATTAAGTATTATATATTTTACAAACCAATAATTAAGGAGTTGTAGATGATTAATAAGATCATTTATAAAGTTTTAATAACTTATTTAGATGTACATTATTCATGCATTTATATATATATATAATGATTTAGATATGCACTAATGGTTAGGGACTATGCTAATATATGCTTTATAAATGCGTATTAATACTGCAATTCATGATTAATTCATGATTTATTAAGGTAGTCACTAGTCCTTAGTAAAGTATTTTGTGTGAGCTCATCTAAAGTGAGGACTATTTATACCTTATAAAGCATTTATAAATGACATTGAAAGGCCAGCAGTGCCTCAAAACCCATAGTTTTTTAACAGAAAGGGCAAATAGACACAACACAAAGTGATCAAGAACATATCAATATTTATTGCAAGATGCAAACAATATACCGTTAAATACAAACCTCTAAGCCATTCATTCATGTAAGAAACAAACAAAGACATTCTCCTTCAGGAGAACATGGCTGGATATAAAACATTTGTAAATATACAACTGGAGCTAACCAGGATCTTTGCATATTAGTTTACATTTACTTATTTAATTATTAATTTCATACCAAGCATATCGATCTCATTCACATCCACTCCACATATAACAGCTAGTTAGCCATCTGTCACCTGGATTGCTCAATTTACAACGGAGGTGACGCGTTAGCGTCCGCCTGTCTCAGGACCTCTAGTGCTAGCTGGAAGGCTAGCTAGATACTCATCCTCCATAATGTGTAACGTTACGTGCCAGCAAACTAAGAAACATACTGACGGGCATTGGAGGCCCGTCAGCAGTCATTCTTTCTGGCGGAGGTCCGCTCGCCCTTTCAGCTTAGGTCGTAGTTTTCCATCGCATAAGTGCACTTCCGTATCAGTTCCTGAGCGAAAAGTTTGTCCCACGTTGATGACGTATAAAGCGGTCTTTTCCTTTGTCCGTCCCACATTGATGACGTATTGAAAGCGGGATTTCACTCGATTTCACTTATTCCGCTTATTGCAAACAATGAGCAGATTCGGCCGGCTGCCATCGGGACATGCAACTGAAGAAAAGTGCGAACAGTGGAGATCGATATGCTTGGTTAAAATGAATAGTTAAATAAGTAAATGTAAACTAATATGCAAGCTCCTGGTTAGCTCCAGTTGTATATTTACAAATGTGTTATATCCAGCCATGTTCTCCTGAAGGATAATGTCTTTGTTTGTTTCTTACATGAATGAATGAGAGGTTTGTATTTAACAGTATATTGTTTGCATCTTGCAATGAATATTGATATGTTCTTGATCACTTTGTGTTGTGTCTATTTGCCTTTTCTGTTAAAAAACTATGGGTTTTGAGGCACTGCTGGCCTTTCAATGTCATTTATAAATGCTTTATAAGGCATAAATAGTCCTCACTTTAGATGAGCTCACACAAAATACTTTACTAAGGACTAGTGACTACCTTAATAAATCATGAATTAATCATGAATTGCAGTATTAATACGCATTTATAAAGCATATATTAGCATAGTCCCTAACCATTAGTGCATATCTAAATCATTATATATATATATAAATGCATGAATAATGTACATCTAAATAAGTTATTAATCATTTACTAACACTTTATAAATGATCTTATTAATCATCTACAACTCCTTAATTATTGGTTTGTAAAATATATAATACTTCATTTACAAATGGGGAATCCATCATTTATAAAGTATGAAAACACAACAATGAAACACATAATAGACGAGCTTATTAATCAAGAATAAAACATTTATAACTGTTATGAACTGCATACTAATGAATTATTAATGTAGGAACAATGCTTTATAAATGATGAATTAAGTGTTTACTCATGCTTAACTAATGCTTCATAGTGTGTAGTTATTATAAAGTGCTACCGACTTTTCTGGTGTTTTGACTCTCACGTGAAAGCACATACCGTTCTGCAGTTACTGTCGTGAACGAGCAGCGGGTGCTGCCGTGAGCCGCCCCAAAGCACTCACAGGCGGTCAGTCTCACAGTAGCCTCGCGCAGCAGTCCCAGCTGCAGTCAGAGAAGAGCAGAGACACACTCTCGGCGTATTCATGTATCTGCACTCTGCAGTTAGTGTTTTTATAGGTGTTGAGCTTCATTTTTACACAAAACAAATAATAACCGTAGCTGTGGCGTCATAATGAGGTGTTTCAGCTGAAGGACAGCAGTGAAGGCCCAGGTATAAAATGCACGGCCCGCCACTGGCAGAGCTTATTGTTTGTTTATGGAGTTTGATTATGACCAGAAGAAACCGCTCTTTGTTAGAATGTTACATTACATTACATTACAGTCATTTAGCAGACGCTTTTATCCAAAAGCGACTTACAATAAGTGTATTCAACATAGGTATTCAAGAGAACTACTGGTCACCAGAAGTCACAAGTGCATCTCCTTTTTTAAACAAGCATCTAAGAGCATAAACCAGAGCAAAAGTACAGTGCAGAAACAAACTAATACGAATACAATAAGTGCAACAAACTAATACGAATACAATAGGTGCTAAGTGGAAGGCTCAGGGTAGTACTTCTTGAAGAGGTGAGTTTTCAGCCTGCGCCGAAAGATGGGCAGCGACTCTGCTGTCCTGACGTCAGTGGGGAGTTCATTCCACCACTGTGGGGCCAGGACAGAAAAAAGACGTGACCGGGTCGATCGGCCGCAGGGACCTCTGAGCGACGGGGCAACCAATCGCCCCGAGGCAGTAGAGCGAAGTGGTCGGGCAGGGGGTGTAGGGCTTGACCATGGCCTGGAGATAGGAAGGAGCTGTTCTTTTCACTGCCCTGTAGGCTAGCACCAGAGTTTTAAACTGGATGCGAGCTCTTACAGGGAGCCAGTGTAGAGAATGGAGAAGGGAAGTTGTGTGGGAGAACTTGGGGCGATTGAACACCAGACGAGCTGCAGCTTTCTGGACAAGCTCCAGAGGTCTGATGGCCGATGCCGGGGCTCCGGCAAGTAGTGAGTTGCAGTAGTCCAGGCGGGAGATGACAAGAGCCTGGATGAGCACCTGCGCTGTCTTGTCAGTGAGGAAGGGGCGAATCCTCCTGATGTTGTAGAGCAGGAATCTGCAGGAGCGTGTAACCGATGCAATGTTTGCTGAAAACGACAGTTGGTCGTCCAGGGTCACACCCAGATTCCTCGCAGTCCGAGTTGGTGTCACCACGGTATCATCAATGGTGATGGACAGGTCTCGGTGTGGGCAACCCTTCCCCGGGAGGAACAGTAGCTCGGTTTTGTCCAGGTTGAGCTTCAGGTGGTGTGTCGCTTTCCACTTCGAGATGTCAGCCAAGCACGCAGCACTGCGTGCCTCCACTTGAGTGTCACCAGGAGGAAATGACAAGACCAGCTGGGTGTCATCGGCATAACAATGGTAAGAGAAGTCATGCGAGCGAATAACAGAACCCAGAGATGTTGTGTAGAGCGAGAAGAGAAGGGGGCCCAGAACTGAACCTTTTGGAACCCCCGTAGTCAGCATGCGTGGTTCCGACACGGCCCCCCTCCATGTCACCTGGTAGGATCGACCTGTCAGGTAGGATGCAAACAGGGAGAGTGCAGAGCCTGAGACGCCCATCCCCTCGAGGGCAGAGAGGAGGATCTGGTGGTTCACTGTGTCAAACGTCGCAGACAGGTCCAGAAAAATCAGGACAGAGGAGAGAGAGTTCACTCGTCGGGTGAAGCGACTCTTTCACCGCAAGGAAGGCTGTCTCTGTCAAGTGACCCACCTTCAACCCAGACTGGTGGGGGTCCAAAGGGTTGTTCTGGTGGAGATAGGAAGACAGTTGGTTAAAGACAGCACGTTCAAGTGTTTTGGATAGAAAGGGTAGAAGAGAAACCAGTCTGAAGTTCTTGACATTAGAGGGGTCAAGTGATGGTTTCTTTAGAAGGGGGGTGACTCTGGCAGTCTTGAAAGCCGTGGGAAAGCATCCTGAAACAAGAGATGTGTTGATGAGGTGGGTGAGGAAAGGAAGGAGTTCAGTTGCAATAGACTGAAGAAGAGGGCAGGGGATCGGGTCGAGGGAGCACGTGGTGGTGCGGTTAGATGTAACAAGGTTGAGGACCTCGTTAGGGGAGAGGGGAGCAAGATAGGGTAAGATGGGGCATGGAGAGGGGAGGGAGAGCTGAGGGGAAAGAGCTGGATAGGGTAGAGAGGGAGAGGGTGGACAGGGAGAGGGGGGCTGAGAGAAGGAGGATATGATATTGTTTACCTTCTTGTCAAAGAAGTTTGCAAAATCATCAGGGAGAAGGGAGAGTTTTTTAGGATTGGAAGCAGAGGTTAGGATTTTAGAGCGAAATAAAGCAGCTTTAGCAGTAGATAGAGAGGAGGGAAAAGTGGAAAGAAGAGATAGGAAGTTTAGAAGGTCCTCCAGGAGTTTGCATTTTCTCCATTTACGCTCAGGCTTTCTTAGGCTCCGTCTATCACTACGCACTGAGTCCAACAAGACATGGGGCAGGTGGAGTTGGCCTTGCAGGCCTGGAGGTGAAGGGACAGAGGTTGTCCAAAGAAGAGGAAAGGGTGGAGAGAAGATCAGTAGCAGTATCAAGGGATAGGAGAGAGAAGGATTCAGGGTCAGGGAGGGCAGAGGTAACAGAAGAGGAAAGATCAGCGGGGGAGAGGGAGCGGAGATGACTAACGAATGTTAGCATGTCAGTGTGTCAGACTCCTTATTGATCTGACTGGGTCTAAAATTAGGTGTTAATAAACTTTGATTCTCTCTATTGATTGTCTGCCTATTATCAGTCAATGTATTGGCTGGTAACTCAATGTTCAATGTCAGGCCTTAGCTTATGTTTTGGCTTTATTGCCGCCCTTGTAAATAACCAATAGCTTCCTGTGTTATTATATATATACATATATGTCCCAGGAAATAAATTTAATTTGACAAACATGTAGATTTCAACCAAATTGCAGAATAATACAGATGGTGTTTGCAATATGATAGCAGTGTTTATGCACTCTGGCCAAATTGCTAAGATCCAGCGTATTGAGTTCTGATGAGCCATCCCTCTTTGTGCATATTATATGAGCGCTATGGGAATCCAAATGCAACAATATTGACACTGTGCAATCGGAGTGGGGTCATTAGGTCTGCTCCTATTTTAGAGGAAGAAAAGAAGGAGTTGCATAACTGGAATCCTGCATGGCTGTGACAACACACACACCAACAGTCCCAACCTTCCCCACCCCCACCCTCAAACACTCACTCACACCCTCTCCCCACTCCTCATCTAAATTAGAGGGGGGTGATAAAGGGAGGAGGGGGTGGCTAATGAAACAGAAGGGGCACCGGGCGAGCAGGAATTTCAAAGCTTGTCATCGCTGGTTGCCTTGACCCCAGCTCAGCTCCTCACCTTCTTGGCCTCCTTAGGCCACCATATTCATTTACATTACAGTCATTTAGCAGACGCTTTTATCCAAAGCGACTTACAATTTAGATTCTATCACATTCTACACCACTTACATTTACATTACAGTCATTTAGCAGACGCTTTTATCCAAAGACTTCTATCACATTCTACACCGTAGGCACAGCTACGGGAGCAATTTTGGGGTTAAGTGTCTTGCTCAAGGACACATCGACATGCGACTAGTGGGGATCGAACCACCGATCGTCTGATTGAAAGACGGCCCTGCTATCCACTTCGCCACAGTCGCCTAGCAAGGCCTTAGGAGAGGTAGAGGCTTTTCAAAGGACTTAACTGGATTTTTCTGTAAAAGGAAGAAATAAACGCAGGGACTGTGCCTCTCAGCGCCTTGCCTTACCTTACCTTGACAAAAGAAGCTTGCGTGTGCGCATGCAGTAGCAATAAACTTGTAGAGGATCATGAGTGACCCCTGGATGGCCTAGAGCAGGGGTATTCAATTAAACTTCCAAAAGGTCCAGATTGAGAAAATCTCCTCGGGCAAAGGTCCGGAACATTACAATAATATCTAACTTGCGCTATTTAGTGCCATATATATATATATATATATATATATATATATATTCAAGAAGCCTAGTAGTAGTAACAACGTCTCTGTGTAGTCAACAACTGTCAAATCAAATAAATAAAGTATACCAATTATATTTTAACAATTATTATTATCAGTTTTCAAATTTAACTGGATGGATTATAAATAATACATAGAAATACATAAATAAATGTTCTTCTCATTTCAAGTAAAATAAGGGCTGGATTAAAGAATAACTGACAGAAAGCTTTTGAAAAATGTGCATCTTAAAATAAAGTACTTAATTTTAGAAAAATGTATTTCACTGAATTGTCCTGCAGCTTTAAATTCAGTTAATTCAGGGTGAAGTGATGTCAATCAAAAAAGCCACGATATTATATTTTTCTCATCTTCTAACAAGAGAAATTAGTGGACTTTATCTGTGGTTATACCACTTGTTTCAGCTCTATTCTCTCTGTTTTCATCATTGTTGGTCAGTGAATTCATGTGTTAGGATTCTGATCATATTGGGCTCTTAGGTTTATTTTCTGTGACTTCATTTCAGATGTGAGTGCTGTAGAAATATGCTAACAATATATGCATTAAACGAGTGAGTATTAAAGTGTGTGCTTATTGCAATGCGTGTGTCATAGAGCAAAAGGTTTGAATCCCCGGGTGAGGCACTCACGCGCTCTCCGTACAAAGAAGCTCTGACTCACAGGTGGTTTAGCTTAAACTTATAACTAGTAGTGTTGTGAAAACGGGTAAGTCTGTTGGATACAGTGTAGTAAAAACAGGTGGAGGCCAGAACGACGTCTCCTCTCTCCTGGAGAACAGGACGACTCCCACATACACACAGTGGCCCCTGCCTTGGCGTGTGTGTATGTGTGAAGATTACACGTCCTTGTGCAGGACAAGGTCAAATCCAGATTTTGAAAGTATAACGTAAGGAGGGAAATGTTAGAACAGGGCTCACAAACACGGAGACGAGAGATACGTATACCGAGCCCTGACTTTGTGTCTGTTGCTAGGGATACTTAATCAAATCCTGTGGTCTGTGAAACCATAGATCTATGTATTGTTACTTTGATGCTTGACTTATTAAATTCTTGAACTATACAGATCGTTGCAGCATACTCTGTTCATCGAACGTAATTCCAATCAAACGATCTGCGCGGGGTCCTTCTGAAGGTGTAGTCTTTTGGAGTCAGATTATACAGTGGGCTTTTAGCCCGAGGTGAAATCCCCAACAGTGCGTACGTTAGTTCAAAAGAGTTGTGCTTTGTCTCATAGGTGTCGCTTCATATTACTGCTTTTAATAATCGTCACGATCTCTGAACATATGAGACATGCTGGTTTTAAACTGAACATGTGAGAGACACTGGTTTTAAACTGTCCGTGGGAAGAATTAACCTATAAGAGTCTGTTCATTATTGGTTAAAGACTCTGGTCTCTCTGGTCTCGCGGACCACTTTTCTCTCTTTGGAGAACGTCATGTGAAATAACTAGTGCTGGGCAACGCTTACAGTACTGCTATATGAACAAAAGTGCAATAACATTTGGTTTGCAAACACAAATAAGGTGCTTTTTAACAGCAGTATTCCCTTTACACAGTAGCAGTTAAAATAGTTAGGATTCTGATAATAGATATTCAGCCGGTGTTCACAACTTTATTTTCATGCGTGTAATAGATGCAATTTGAAATATACTTCTTGAAAACTGCAAACCTATCTACCTATCTGTCATGTTTTACATTTTTTTTTTTTATGTTTGTTAAATTCTCAGTAGCGATAACTAAATTATATGCTTATTATACATATTCCAAACAAAAACACTTTAAAAACTCTAAAAAAATAATAAATATGAATCATTCTTTTTTGCTCTTTGGGTCAGACACATATGCAACGCTGATTACCGTAATATGTGTGGCATTTGTTATAAATGTACGTTGGTACATAGAGGGCGATAAGACGCTGTACATGGAGGGACTTAGGACCCAGGGGAATGTAGGTGAAGGAAACAGGAAGAGACGGAAGAGATGCCACACAAACAGCTGTTCACCGCTAGCTGCCGGCTGGTTCTTGTGTTAAAAATGTCCACTTAATAATAATTTAAAAAAAAAACTGCGTTAACCCGTGATAAAATAATTGTCGGCATTAATTAATTAATGCGTTGACGCGTTAACTTGCCCAGCACTAGAAATAACTTTTCTGACTCACGTAATTATTCTCCTACTCTTCGTTCTCTCTCCTCGTCTCTCCCATGTGTGTACATTTCACTCGAATTAGGAAACTTGTCAGAATACCCATATTTGATTGGCTGAGCTGCATCACGTGATGTGATTTGCACTGCTAAACAAGTGCCGTAAAGGCTGAAAAACCTGCGCCGGTTAAAATAGAAGCGCTCCGTCAAAATTTTATAATTCTCAATTATCTATCGGTTTTAGGTCCTGGGTCCGGATACAACGGCGTCTGGGTCTGGACCGCGGCCCGCCTATTAGTGACCCCTAGAGTAACTTTACATAAGCTGTGCTCAAAAATAATAACACTTGTCGGCACCAACACACCCAAATGTTAACTATTTGGGTTTACTACTAAATAAAAAATTTGAATTGTGCAATATCTGTGTGGGTGGGTACAATATAGTTTCTTATACCACTTCAGTTCTTGCAGGTGTACAGGCACTTTTCAGCTCTCTACTGTATAGAATTGAGCCAGCTGGGTTGCTGGTGTTGTTACCGTTGCCTAGAACCATCAGTGGCCTCCGCAGATCGTACATTACTCCATGCAAGGGCGTAGGTTTGGTCTCAGCATTGGTAGGGACACTGCTAAAATGCCAATATACAGTAACAGTATATTCTATATCCAAAATATATATAAAAAACTTTTCCCAGTTGTGCAGCCAAAAAAATAAAATAAAATCTATTCTGCAGCACTTAATAGGCTATAAATAAAGTGCTTTCCTCCTTTATGCAATTATTAGCTACTTTTCTTTTCTTTTCTTCTGATGTCATATTTAAATACACCAAAAAGATACCTCCGTCTATCATTTACAGAGATGAACTGTTGGCCTACATCTTTAAGCTCAATCTTGTCCAGAGCAGCTTGATGCACATGGCATACAGAGACATTGTTCAGCCGCTGCTGGGACATGGTTGACCTCAGCCAGGTTTTTAACGCACTGAAACTCCACTCAGCTTCAGCTGAGGAAACAACCATCAAGATTCTGATCAGCTTCTCCACTTCGTCAAAGAGTTTCTCCAAATCCGGTTGGTTAAACCTTTCCCTAAACTGCAAATCCAAGCAGTCCAACAACTTGAAAAATTCAACCCTGTAATATTCCTCAGGTGTTTTTGCCTGGTGGTGACTAGTCTTACCCATGAATCGTTTGGGGGGAGCTCTCTGGTGTGGAATTTGAACTGGCCAAGTTTTTCTACCATCGCCTCTGCCTTCTCAAACAACTCATGGAACTTTTCATCACTTATTTTTTCCTGTAGAATTGAGGTGACATAGGCAACAGCAGCCTGCATACCTCCAACCGTTTCTGACTGCTTTTGCAGTGACCTGTTTAGACACTCAAGCTCTCCAAACACCTCAGAGGCCACTAGCAGTCCAAGAACGGTCTTGCCCTTCAGGAAGCGTTCCAGGAGACCATTTCCTCCAAGCTAGTCAATATAGCCTCATACTGACTAAGAACTGTGTCAACAGTTTGGCCACGCACTGTCCACCTATTTGGACAAAGGTTTCACACTTTTAGTATGCCCCTCACATATTGCATGTCCAGCCAGTACCCCTTTGAATTTGCTTGATTGGTTACTGAGAGTTCCAAGATCATGGACCCACTGCAATGCGTTGCGTACTAAGGGAGAGGCAATGCATGCACACTGTGTTATAAGATTCACACAATGTGCACCACAGTGCACATACAATGCTAGTGGTTGTTCTTTTTTCAAAACTGCCTGTGCCCCATTGAACTTTCCTGCCACATTGGCTGCTCCATCATAAGTTTGACCTTGCAACCTTGATATTGGTCAATTTAATCTCAGAAGCACATCAACCACTAGCTTTACCATCTGTTCCCCAGTTGTCCCTGGCACCTCGTAGAGTCCCACAAATACCTCATGTGGCACAAGTTCTTTGTCCACATACCATAGGCATATGGAGACTTGTTCTTTACCCTGAACATCTTGAGTGCCATCCATTATGACAGAAAATGTAACCTCTGGCAGGGACCTGATGTCTGAGGCTATTTCCCTCACAACTGTGTTGCCAAACAAGGTAAGATACTCATTTTGGCATTGCGGGCTTACATAGTTGTGGCTACGTGTCAGCCAAGAGGTCAGAAGAGGGTCTTCTGTTGCCATGAATTTGACAAGGTGGTACAAATTACCCTTGTCTACCTCATGTCCCATAAAGGCAAGCCCCTGTCTAGCAAGATACCTCATGCATCCCATAATATTAATTAGACAGTGCCTTGCCTCTTGCTGTGTTTTAGCCATTGCACTTAGTAGTTGGGTGTGAACTGGCGTTTTCTCCAATGCATTTGTTGTTACAGCATGATGGTGTGCTTTACTCGCTTGATGGCGATTAAAGCTTTCAATGGCATTTTTCCAATTACTAAAACCATTTAAGCAGAAGGCTGGGTCATTCTTTTTTTCCAGAGTGGTCTTTTTGATGGTGTATGCTTTGACACACTCAAAACAAAGTACCTTTTTCAATGTAGGGCTATAATGCAGCCACGGATACTGACTATACCACTTTGCCTGAAACCGTAACTTATTGTGCTGAAGTTGCTGTACTTCGATGAATTTCGGATCAGGCTGGTATGGTTCACTCCCCATGTCCAGGACACTGCCACACTGACTTCCTTGAGGGTCACTGTCTCTCAAACTGACTGTTCCCTAAAGAGCAAAGAAAACTTAGCCTAGTCTGCACATGCATGTTTTAACATAATAATAATTCACTTAAAACAGGTATACAATGTTTACACTGTCAGCCATGATAATACACCTCAACACAGAATCAATTTAAGATGTCACCTGAAGCCCTGATGGTTCAGCTGCAAGTGCTTCCTCAACCTGCACTACATCTGCACTGGATTTCTGAGTTTCCTGAATGCATTTCAAAATAATGCCTTAATGAATAAATGTAGACCTTATACGAGTAGTATATGTATTTATTTTGAAAGCAATTCAGAATATTTAGGTAATAGGTTCAGGTTTTATGGAACAGCCTTGTTTTTTTATTCAACATCACATAATTCACAATCCAAAAGTGCTGACATAAGGTCAGATTCCCCAAACGTCCTTCAATTTCATTGCTAATGCTCTACATCTGTAGCTTCAGGCTGCTGTTTTTCCTGCACAGTAATTCATCAATTTAATACAGACACTAACCATGCTTAGTTGACTGCTGACATTGGTCGAGATTACAGGGAACAGAGATAGCCTTATTACTATCCAAGGGATAATATAGGCCTACTTATCACCAGTTAATATCACTTTTGAGTTGCTAGCCTGCTGGTACTAGGCTAAACTAGCATGGTCCCATTATGTGGGTAGGTTAGCTTTATCCATCTGGCTTAAACAAGACCAGCTGCTGCTAATGCACTGGTCGAAAGATTGCAGACGCTAGAGATAGATACACTAACAACTTTCAAAATACGTTTCCATTGTAGAATGGGTGGCAATGTAAGGCTAGCAGGTTTGCACTGTGTAGGTAGTTAGCCTACTACTAGCTAACTAACAACGACCTGGGCTTCTTGATAGCTACTTACCCTCTGGGTGGTGAAAAAACTTCGGATATCTCTTTTCTTTTTTGGTGGCATTTTCCTATCTACAAAGCACAAAAGGGTGAACAATGTCAATGCTGAGACCAAACGAAATACTAATATGAGGCTTTATTATTTCCTGGTGTATTTAGTAGCTTACCGTGTCAGACTACTGTCAGCTCTCTTTCTGCAAGTTACGATTCACAGAAGCTGTGTCCCAATTCAGGGTCTGCATCCTTCGGAGGCTGCATTCGTAGACCGGTTGCGTCACAGCGCGGCGACTAGGCTGTCCCAATTCGCATGTTTGTTGAAGACTCCTTCGAATGCAGCCGACGAATGCAGCCTTCTGCACCCAGATTCAGAGGACACATCTCATGGATCCTTCGCGGCCCAGCATATACCAAGATGCATTGCGTGCCGGTGAAGATTTTATTTGAACCAACATGGCGGCGATTGATGTGAGAGCTGGAGAAGCGGCAGGATTTACTTTTAAATGCAAGTATTGGGTTTCAGCTCACTCGAACGTCACCGATACTAATGTTAAAGCAAAATAAGAGATTGTAGAAAGATCGTAGAAAAGTATGAAAGCATAAAAGTATAGCTAGTATAAACTATAACCCTTTTGATTTCAAAGTATAACCAGCACAACCTATAGCGTTTTTACACTTTTTATAACCATCATATTATAACTTGTTTTATTTTTTGATAGCTGTGATTTAACATATAAACTGTTTAGAGTTAGATACTTTGTGTAACCTAGTCACTCGAGCCTTATACAGTGCTTCTGGTTTTAACAGGATCAAACCAGTTACATTCTGACCCAGCCCAAGAAGAAGGAGGACTCATGTATGAGTGACTCATGAGCCTGAAGGAGGTTCCAGCCTGAGAGTAGAATAAAAACAGCAGAGCAGAGCAGAAAGATGAGAGAAGGGGGAGAATACCTCATTACAAAATCAGTGAAGACTGATAAAGAGGAATGATAGAATAGTTCTGATAGCCACTGTAACTGTTTCATTGAATTGAAATTGTTGTATGTGAATTTTGTGAGAAAACCTGAAATAAAAACACAGCCTTACATTTAGTAAGTGACTGAAACCAAACAAGTATTCGGGTCCTTTAAAACAATTTAACCCTCTTCCCTGTCCACTAACCGTGCGATCCAGACGTGACGACAGAAGCTACCATTTGGAGCTTAATTTTGAGCCCTAGACGTTTTTTTGGCTTATTCTCGAAAATACTATACCCATACTCAAAGGGGCCTTACTCTCTAACTACAAGGTCTATTTGAAAATGTTCAATGGATTTATAACACTGAGGAGGGTTTGCTCATATGAATTGTGTACATATTGTGTATTTGTTACTGGTTAATAGCTGATGAAGATGGAACAAAGCTCCACTTTGAAAAATGTCAAATTCGTATGGTGAAAAAGCATAAGCTAAATATTAAATGAGGCTCAGTGAAGCCTATAAACCACACACAATCATAGAAAACGACAGCATTAGTCACCCACAAAAGAATTGGAGTGAATAGAGTGAAGTAGGCCAGAGTTAGAGACATAAACGTTATGAGAGGTCACGAGATTGGCTTATTCTCGAAAATACTATACCCATACTCAAAGGGGCCTTACTCTCTAACTACAAGGTCTATTTGAAAATGTTCAATGGATTTATAACACTGAGGAGGGTTTGCTCATATGAATTGTGTACATATTGTGTATATGTTACTGGTTAATAGCTGATGAAGATGGAACACAGCTCCACTTTGAAAAATGTCAAATTCGTATGGTGAAAAAGCATAAGCTAAATATTAAATGAGGCTCAGTGAAGCCTATAAACCACACACAATCATAGAAAACGACAGCAGTAGTCACCCACAAAAGAATTGGAGTGAATAGAGTGAAGTAGGCCAGAGTTAGAGACATAAACGTTATGAGAGGTCACGAGAGGTCGCCATGTGAGAAACAGCCTCTCCAGCTGTTCCATTGTACTTTTATAAGCTAAATAACTATATATTTAACTTCCTTTATCCTTGTACATGCACAATCTATCACATACAGCAGTTAGAAATCATTTTGGAGAGCTAGAACCGTCTCCAAAGCGTCTCGGGACCGCCGACCTACGGGAGAATTGCGCCATAGTGGTTGTGTATTGGGCCAGTGTAGAGCCCCTGATTGGTCGATTTCTTCATATGAAACGTCTATGCACGTGTCTGGATGTGGCCAATTGACTGGCGTCAACGGAATTTTCAGGAAGTCTTTAGTTTTCCGAAAAATGCCGATCTAAGCCGGCGGACCCGTGCGTAAACGCCCGAAGCTACCTCGCTGGAATGTGGTCCCCCGAGCTCATTTGACCCCCCCCTTCCTTTTTTCACAACTTTATTAGACTGTAAACGGATGACAAAAGGCGAAACAGGAGTCTAAAAGGAGTTTGAGGACATCGTTTTATGATTTGGCTGTCTTCGGTACCAGTCGACACCAGTCGGTACCAGTATTCCCCCCGTCGGGGGGCTCTCAGTTTAGAAAGGTTAAGGTAAGTTCCATGGGTGAAGACATTGCAGTGTCATAAATGGTGAGAATGTTCACAATAGGCAATAGTAAAGTATAGACGATGTACATAACTATTACATACCGGGTGTTAGGGTTACATCCAATTGAGAGCGCCTAGGGCATTAGCTGTAAAAGACTTTCAAAAATACAATTAATTCCGAAATCCTAACTATTTAGCTACGGGGTGAGATAAAAGGCCGAAGGTATTGTCCCGACACCTCAAAGAGGATAACATAACCTCACAGGTGGGACAGCCGACGGAGTGACCACCGGGTTAGGTGCGAAAGACTTCCCCGCCTAGAAACGGGGCAGGAGCCGCACACGCTACAAGATCTTATAACATCACATGTGTGTTAAAGTGATCCGTTAAGTTACGTGACGTTCGTAGCTTACAAGCTAGCTAACGTTAGCCGCTGCGCTATTAGCTGCAGCTCGGCTGTCTGCATCTGACCGTAGTGAGCTTTAAAGTAACTTTTAATAACTTCACTTTCAAACCTCAGAGGTTGAATAATATCTTACTGATGTTGTGATGGTTTTACAGATTATGTATACTTCATATCATGTACATAAACGGACCAACGTGAGCTCAGGTAGACAGGTTGTGAACCTTGTGGAGGATTTCAGTATTAAAGATAGAATTAGTGGGATTTTAGTATTAGAATTAGTTTAGTATGATGATTAGCACCTCTTATGGTGAATAGAAGTGTCAAAATAATAAGAATGTTACGATGGGTTAAAGTGTTGCAATATATTTATCTATGAGATGTAATATGTTTAGAATGAGTATAGGAAGCATCGTGGAAATGCCGCACATATGCTTGTAAAAAGTGTCAAAGTATCAGGAAGTACCAGAATACTTATCTAGTGTAGAGTGTTTACAATATGTTTACTATAGGAGTGTTGAACCATAAGAGACAATTATTGGATGTATTATTAATAAATGTATTAATCTGTAAGAATAGTCGATAGGGATAGACAGGATTTTAAGTTGGGCTTTAACAGAGGACACCAAGATTAGAGCGAGGACCCAAGAGGAACCCAAGAAGGAGGAGCTACAGACGGAGACCAATAGGAGACGACGAGGGAGTCAGCTGACTAAGGCTAGGAGGAGTCAGCTGGATTTAGACCAATGGAATTTGAGACAGATATTTTACGGACTATGAAAGGAGGTTCAAATGATTATTTCAGTCTCTTCAACACATTTCGTCCTTCAGGTAACAAGCTTCCTGTTTGGAGTGTGTGTGAAAGCTGTTCTCGAGAGCATTTTACTATCGATAGTTAATTCAGATTGCATTTGTTATTAAATACATGTTTTATTTTGAAACCTGAATTCAGCGAACTTATTTTTGGCGCACATGCGCAGTAACTAGTCAACAAACCAGTCCAGCGTTAGCGGCTCCTGTTTATACTTTGCCCCAACAATTTGGCGACCACGAAGGGACAATGGGACATTAGGGGCTTTGAATATTCGACTCTGAGAAGGCTGACATGACGTGAGATCAGTAGACACTTTCGGAGTGTACACGACTATAAGGTGAGCAGAGCCGTTTTAATAAAAATCTGTTAGGTAGAATAGGAAACCTTAGGCGGAAGTGTCTGCATGATTGATGTTTCTGGAAGCTGGACAGGAGAGGAGACCGCAGCCAACTGGTAACTGTATTGATTTAACTTTAAAGTGGTTGTAACTCTGTATGAATAGCATCTGCAAGCTGAATTAGGAACATATGTGTGCTTTGATTACACGTTGTTCTTTGTTGTGAAATCCTACCGGTGAGGCCTGATTTGCAGGTAACCCCGAGAGAGGGGGATGTTGAATTATATGTAGTAGCATTGATCACGCTATAGTATTAGCTATTGGAACTAAGCAGCTAGAAAGAAGCGTGAGAGCGGTCGAAGTTCTGGGCTTTGGTTTTTCGGGCGAACTGAAACTGTGAGGCAGGGTTACGTGAGGACAAGGCGACGGTCCCCTCAGTTCTTGCATTGGCAATTTCGGGTCTGAGGAACTGATGACTCTTAAGTGGGAGGGAATAAATTATAGATTTGTGGGGCCAAGATCTCGGGTTGAACAGGGTGTGTAATTGGGCGATACTGAATTATCCGCATGGACGTGCATGAGGTTCGGGTCCGGTGAACATACGTTTAGACTACTGCAGAGGCTGGCCGCTACGTTAAGTTAATTGTAATGATGGGAAATAGTGCATGGTACTAACTGTGTATCTTAGACAATTAGGGGTGGCTAACGTGGGGTTGATCTCTTAGAAGAGTAGCAGAGAGTTTGTAAGCTATGGCGAACTGGAAGGCGTAGTTAAGACTTCGTGGGTCCAGTGTGAGCTGTGGCGAACTGCGAAGTTTTGCTCGTTTTTTGGGTCTAGTGAACAGGCGTTAAACTACTTAAATCGAAGAGACTGGCTGCTACGTTATGATAAAACCTAAAGGGGAAACAATACATGAAACTGTGTATTTAGTCGTTGCATTGTGTTGAGTGCTAAGATAGCATTGGGTTGCAGTGCTAAGATAGCATTGTGTTGTGTGAATGATATGGTAAGCTGGAGACTGATTGCAGTTCTGGTGCTACCTTAGATCGTGAAAGAGGAGACTATTGATTATAATATCCGGTATGGTGGTGAGAAGCCACGGCCAGGACTAGTTTGAGAAGGTGTGTGAATGTGGCATATTGTAAGAGTTGAGACTACGGTGCTTTGTGTGTGCTGAGGATACGTTTTGACCGTGTAGCTCAAGCTAATAACAATAGCCGCTAGTAGCATTAGCTTCTTTGTTCGTTTTCGCGCCAGTTTTTTGAGGAAAACACCATAGAAGAAGAAGAAGATAACTTCGACATCTAGCGGTTTGGAGGTGTAATTGCATGATAATTACAGTAAACTCCACTACCCAGAAAACCTAGAGGTGAAATAATTAGAGAACTACAGAACGTTTCACCACCTATTATTTGAAGGAGTAATTACTTTAGGACTACCAAATACTTAGTCATCTAGTAGATTGATAGATAAATTACAATAAGGTGAGTTTTTGGTGATAAACTTGTGATATCATTGTTTTGGACTCTATATTTTAATTTGCATTTACTTAGATTGTTGCTCTTAGTTTTGATTCAGTATTTTAATAGTCATTGGTAATATTAATTGTAACTTAAATTATTCATTTTAGTTTCAATTCAACAGTTCAACTTTAGTTAGTAAGTTTAGTTTGATCCAATATTTTAACCTCCAGTTTTAATTCAATTGGTGTCCTACAGTTGTTTATTTTGATTCAGTGTTTTAACCGAAATAGTTGATTTTGATCCGACATTTGTAATTTTTTATTTCAATTTTAGTTCACAATTTTCATTAATTTTGATTTAACATTTAGACTTTTGATTGTTTGGTGCTGACCAATAAGATACAAAGACGTTAACTAACATGTTTTAAGTTTTATTTTCACAGGTGATGAACATAGAGGCAGCTGCTGACAGGAGAAAGCAGTCTCCTATTGTATTACCAGGTAGCTGGCTGGGGATGAGGTCCATAGGTGCCAACAAGTTGGATTGGACCATGAGAGATCCATTTTAGAGAAGTTTACATAGATGACATAAGGGTACCAAGGGGGGTGCTTAATGAATTTACAGCTAGAAATCAAGTAGGAGCCGGTTTCGAATCGACGTTTTTTTGGTGGTCAACAATCAATAAAGATGTGGATTGGATTAATTACATTTACTGTAACCAGCAGCATTTTGTAAACTTCACTCGTGATGCCATAGTGGGACTTCATGAGCTGGTAGATAAGACTAGTTTAATGGCCTTGCAGAACAGAATGGCATTAAATATGATTTTAGCAGGGGTGCAAAATGTTTGGATTTGCTTGTGGTACTTTCATTCTGAACAACACAGTTCCTGGTCATCTTCACTGGGATTCTGGAAGACCTGATTGAGTCCAGATGGACTTCTGACAACATCCGGTGAGATATTGAAATTTTGGAAAATTGACTGTATATTGTTTTGTCAGTTTGTTTTGGGATTTTTTTGTTTTATAGGGTAAAATTGGGATTTAAAGATACATTGAATTAAGTATAATTTTTGTTAAGTGAGCAGACAAAGCTTCTCAGAAATCTTCTTTCTATTCCTCATTGTACAGGATGAAACCTGAAGATGTCTTCTACCTGGACCAACCAGCATCACGACAAGAGCCGCTCACATCAGCTACAGTCCTTGTCCTCTGTTGATGCCTTGTATTCGTAGACTTTTACAGGGATTAATTGATACTGTGCTTAGTGAGACAAAGATGTAGGGAAATTGGTTAGGTATAGATGATGAGGATGAATTTTAAAAGACTGATGATTACTGTTTAGTTGGGGAAACTCACTCTTAGACCATAAAGGTAACACACTCTGAAGAGTGTGTTAGGGGGGATTTGTGGAGGATTTCAGTATTAAAGATAGAATTAGTGGGATTTTAGTATTAGAATTAGTTTAGTATGATGATTAGCACCTCTTATGGTGAATAGAAGTGTCAAAATAATAAGAATGTTACGATGGGTTAAAGTGTTGCAATATATTTATCTATGAGATGTAATATGTTTAGAATGAGTATAGGAAGCATCGTGGAAATGCCGCACATATGCTTGTAAAAAGTGTCAAAGTATCAGGAAGTACCAGAATACTTATCTAGTGTAGAGTGTTTACAATATGTTTACTATAGGAGTGTTGAACCATAAGAGACAATTATTGGATGTATTATTAATAAATGTATTAATCTGTAAGAATAGTCGATAGGGATAGACAGGATTTTAAGTTGGGCTTTAACAGAGGACACCAAGATTAGAGCGAGGACCCAAGAGGAACCCAAGAAGGAGGAGCTACAGACGGAGACCAATAGGAGACGACGAGGGAGTCAGCTGACTAAGGCTAGGAGGAGTCAGCTGGATTTAGACCAATGGAATTTGAGACAGATATTTTACGGACTATGAAAGGAGGTTCAAATGATTATTTCAGTCTCTTCATCACATTTCGTCCTTCAGGTAACAAGCTTCCTGTTTGGAGTGTGTGTGAAAGCTGTTCTCGAGAGCATTTTACTATCGATAGTTAATTCAGATTGCATTTGTTATTAAATACATGTTTTATTTTGAAACCTGAATTCAGCGAACTTATTTTTGGCGCACATGCGCAGTAACTAGTCAACAAACCAGTCCAGCGTTAGCGGCTCCTGTTTATACTTTGCCCCAACAACCTGAAATATCACTTTAAGTTCGGTAACGTTAAGATTAATTACACGAATACACTGAATTTGAGTATTTTGCTGATTCTGTTCTTGTTTTGTTACAGAGAGCCAGGAGCTGAGGGGAGAACGATGGACAAACATTCAGCAACCGTAGCTTTGAATTAAAACAGTCCATTTGTAATATCTCCATTTGACCTGTACATAAGGTTACAGTTACATTAGCTCTCATCCTGTACAAAGCCTTTACTAATAAAACAACCAGTAGATCCTCCTGTACAAAGCCTTTACTAATAAAACAACCAGTAGATCCTTCTGTGTTAATATTGCTGTCACAGAGATGAAACTGATTTAAAAAATATAAAGTATATGCACATGTGTTACTGCAAGTTAAACACGTTTGCTGACATTTGTTTTGCTGTTAATATTAACTGTCTTGATTGATTTCCTCTGCCTTAGGATTGCTATATATATATACACGTGTGTGTATATATATATATATATATATATATATATATATATGTACATGTAAATATATATGCATGTGTGAATGAAATAAAGTTATTGATAAATACATTGTTTTAATTGCAAGAACTGTAACTGAAAATGTGTTATTTAACATAGTAACTGATTTAATTAACTGATTATTAATTTAGAAAAACATTATGAAAATAAACTATGAATTAATTTTTTAATATATGATTAAAAACACTAAACTAAAAACTTCAAAGTATATATACTGAAAATATTTTAGTTTAATGTATATACACAAAATATATATATATATACACATACACACAATCCTGCTGAGCAGGTGTATATATATATATATATATACACACACACACACACACTATAAATATATATACAGGTATATACACTATAAAAAAAATATATATATAAAATCCTATTGAGCAGGGATTCTAGGCGATGGGAGCAGCAAGAGGGGGGCGGGCGGGAACAGCTGTTGACGCAAACAGGAAGTCCTCTGTAGCGTAGGCCGTCTCATTTCGGAGACGGCACGGTCTAGCCTTTGCGGTTTTCAAAGGACAAAGAAAAGTATTTTTCACTCTTCTGGGCGACGAACATAGTATAGATAATAATACGAATGAGTTTGCAAATATATTGTGCAAAATTATTTTTTCTAACGCAATTAAAATTAACAAAATATTGGTGGGGACAATTGTGTCTTTCCCAAACTTTGGTCGAGACTAGTCCCTATGGACCATATGCAAACCTACGCCCTTGACTCCATGACTCATTTATTCAATCTGCAGAGTAACGTACGGCGTGCTGAGGTTACAGGACAACCCAAAAGACAACTCTGAGTGTCTGAGAGCTTGCCAACACCACTCTGAAGACACTGAATACACCTGCAAAAAGTCGCATCTAGTGGGAATCACTGTTATATTAGCAATCCAGGCTAATTAGCTTCCACATTCCAAATGTTTAATGCGTAAATGCACAGATGGTGTGAGGGTTCACAGGTTTCTGTGAGGGTTTCAGGGTAGAGCAGAGACTCAGGCGCAGACACAGGAAACAAGGTGAGGTAGAATTCTTTACTGGGCACCAAGCAGTCAAGAACTAAAAACTCCAAAAGGGAGCGGGAAAAAATCCAAACTTAATAAAAAGGCAAAGTCACAAAAAGGGCAAGGTCACAAAAAAAGGCAAAGTCACAAGCCATGGGACGGAGAGTGTCAACACGAGGGATAAACACTGGAGACACGATGAGCCCACGGGGAGGGACAAGGCCGAAACATGAAGCACCCCGGGGGAAGAACAAAGAACAAATGACAATCCGACAACCGGAACAGGGAAAGCAGAGGAGTATAAATGTGTGTGGGGTGATAAGAAGATTGCAGGCAGGTGAGTTGAGTGTACTACTATGAGTGTAGTGTGGGGTTGGCGGAGGGAAAAGCCAGGGGCAGGTGAGGTGATTGGGCACAGGTGAAGAGAATGAGCACGATCAGGAGAAACACACACACACACACACACACACCAGAGGCAAAGCCTAACCGTGACAGATGGCTTACATCTTTAATGGCAGAAAGCTAACGCTGTGTTGGCTTGTCGAAAAAGAGGGCTTAAAGAAACTTATCTTATCACATGCATAATCTAAAATGGTCCTTACATATATTGACATAGTCTATTTTTAAATCTAGAAACTAAATTGCTGGATCTTAGTAACATGATTATTTTACTGGGTAAATATTACATGTCATATGTTTAATCATTTAATAATATCACAATATCACATATGTAAGTGGTCGAAACAATGTCCCTCTTTTAATTTATATCTGGTTGATTTTGTTAATTCTTAAGTTAAGTTTTGAATACATATACAAGATTATCAGGAAAAAGAATATTTTTTTTGTTGTCTCATGTATATTTACATTAAATATTTTCAATATAATAATCCTACAAATGTTTGCATTTGTTTTTTATTTTTTACAGTATATGCTTACATCTTGTGCCTGGTTTCTTTACCTCATTTTCTTTACCTGCTTTTGTATTTTTGTGTTCCTTTGTAAAAGTTGGAGAAAAAAGGTCAATGTGGCTGTTCAAATGATGCCGTGAAAAATGTCCACCCAGAGGCTGAAGGTGACAAATATGTCCTTCCTTCAAAAATATTGAAATGATGCATCCGTGGTACCATTATAGTTTATATTTACTTTCACAAAAGGATGTGGATGATGACAATTTAAATTTCAGTGTGTCCAAAATCACAAAGAAAAATTGCTGGCGCCTCTCAATACCAATATAGAGAAACATAAAACCAGTGCACCAGGTCTTCATCAATGCACATCATCAGAACAGATGGTGACACAGGGCCACATACAGATTGCCTGCCATTCAGAATTTACACACTGCTTAATTAACCTGATGTTAGTCAATTTTTTAGCCTTAGCAAAGCCTATCAAAGTCACATCACTTCACATTTCTCTCTTTTGGTGTTCTGTCTCTTTCTGACTTTTGCTTTGGTCCTAGTCAGAGCTTACTGTTTGTGTAAAAGTTCAGTTCAGGGGGTGCAGAGGGGTACATGGATAAAACAGGGAGATCACTGTAGGAATAGGGAGAATATGGGAGGAAGAGGGAAGGCGTGGATGGATGCAGACCAGGACAGAGGCAGGAGTTATAATTGTCTGTTAAGAAGACTTTGGTTCTCTTGCACAGGGCTGACAGCATGTTTCTTTATGTGCCCACTCAAAGGTCCTTCCAAAGGTATGTGTGTGTGTCTTTTACATGGCCGCGTACAGGTCTCTGATCACTGGCTATGAAAAGAGCGGCTGGTAACCGTTTTGTCTCTGTTGGTGGAACTGTTCTCTTTGATTGGCTGGCTGGAGTTGTGCTGCCGCTACAGACAGGAGGGATTATTTTGGATTCGTGAAGGGAGGCCATGTTGGCTGTTGGGTAATCTTTGTGACCAGTAACTGGGCCCAACTGTATAATAGAGCAAAGAACGTGGCTTTTGTTGTGTACATGTGCCTCCATCCACCAACTTGTTATTCACCAGGTTTTTTTGTGGCGTGTTTCAACATGTTTTCCATTTGAAAGATTGATTAGTTGGTCATATATTGACATAATATTGTCTTTTTGATAAAAAATGTACCGACCAACTACTGTTCCGGTACGATTTTGCAGGTTTTTATGATTACAATTGAGAGAAAATAGTTTCAACTTTTCAAGCTTGCTGGAAAACAGTGTAACAGATACAAAGATTGTAATGTCTGTATTTTATGCCTTTTTAGGCTGATTATATTACCAACATCATTACTATTGATCCAACATATATTAGAGTACTTCACCAATTTAGCATTGCACTCCCAGCAATACCCCAGATATATCGTCTTTTTTAGTCCATTAATTCCGCTTACTTGTCAAAACCTGGCGCCTCCATTACCTCAAGCAGAGATGAGGAACAGGCTGCAGAGGTCTGGTAAGATCACTTCTTTCTAACTTCACACTCACAATTTTCTTGTAGTCCTTAGATCCCACTGACACCGACTCAAATGACATCACACAACTTTTTTTGACATCTGCAGTAGTACTCATCAAACAAACTTGGTTGTATACAATCAGTGGAGTTCCCTTCTATCTCCTAAAACATGCAGATAGCACCTTTGGAAAATCAGAATGCAAGGGGAAAATGCAGTATCTACAAACAAAATGTATTCTTTCAGCTTTCTTGTCCATTAACTAGTTTTTTAAAGACAATTAATTTGATTTATTTTTAGCTTGGTATCTATTTTTTACCATTAATATTCATATTGAAATCAAAATAAAGAATGAATCTACATTTTGATATTCAAACATGTGACTGAAGGGTATTCTGTAGCTTAACCCACACAATTTCATGAAGTCCTTTAGAGGCAAAAGCTGAGATGTCAGTTACTGTTTCTCTACAAAGATAGAAAATTATATCCTACTATATTCGGTGCAATTTCAGCCAGGTTTACTTCTATCAAAAAAATTAAAATTGTCCATGATTATATCATTTAATCTGAAAGAGGGCGTGTTATATATATATATATATATACATAATAATATTATGTTTAATATTTGTTGATTTTATTTAATTATCACTAAAAAACACACAGGTGACAGGGTGGACTGGACGTAACAGGGTAGAATTCATAGCAGTGAACAACAATACATTTCATTAATGAAGGCAATTAATTTAAAATCCACATGAATGTATTATAAATGTAACTTCCATTAACAACCATTAAACCAAAAAGCATTAACACTCACTGATTCTGTTTCTGCAACGGCAAACTATTCAACAAACCAGCAACCCAGGGCTTTTTCTAAGAAATCCCACACTGTCATCTCCAGCTGGACGTCTTTTGTAAAGGTTGGGGCTCTCTCATCAGGCACACGATCTGGTCATCTGTGTACCAATTAATGTCATCTCATGGACTTGGCCAGTAGAACTTGTTGGCCCCATTGTTGTGCATGCATTTGACTCTCACATCATCTTCAACTTCCAGGATGATTCCTGGGTAGGGTTCACATCATATTTCACCATACACCACTGCCCAATGTTTTCTTTCATGATTACCTCAGGCCAGGATGGTTCTTCGATACAACGTGGGCTTGCCTCTTCTCCCAGGCTCACCTCCTTTAGCCCAGAGCAGGGACAATCCAGTACACCGGGGGTATTCAATTAAAATTCAACGAGGTCCATTTAGATAGAATTTCCTCATGCAAAGGTCCGGAACATCAAAATAATGTCTAATTTGCACTAAGATTTAGTCCCATATATATTGAAGTAACCAACAGTTGTATTAACGTCTGTATGTAGTCAACAACTGACTGTCAAATCAAATAAAGAAAGTTCAATTGAATAATATCAACAATATTTATTGTCAGTTTTCAAATAACGGGCGGCCGTGGCTCAATGGGTAGAGAGTAGGGGTGCAACGGATCACAAACCTCACGGTTCGGTTCGGATCACGGTTCTTGAGTCACGGTTCGGTTCATTTTTCGGATCAACAAAGAAAAGGGGAGGAGACAAATATAACTTTGCTTTCCATTTATTAATTAAAGAACTTCAAGAACACTTAAAGCAAAGAACTTTGGGCTATAGTCTTACATGAAAACAAAAATATTGAAGATGTCCAATTTGAAGTTGTCCAAGTTGAGACCCTCGTCCTTTGATCAATATTGAAAGAAAGAAACAGCCAGTGAGCTAGCTTACACTGTTTCAACTGAACTGAACTGCTCGGCAACAACTTGGGTCTGTGTTTACTTCCTGTCAGGTTATGTCATTCAAATACACAATAATGTTCACCATTACTGTGACATTATTTTCAAAAAGATGAGAATATCTCCATTGTCTGGGGAGAGGGTAGACCTTTCTGTAGTGACTGTTACTATTGGGCCTGTCTAGCTTCCACTCTGATGCTTCTGTCAGCACCTGCACCAGGTGTGTGTCTGTGTGACTCTCACAGAGGGGGCGTGTCTGCAGCACCGGACTATGAATCACTCCGCCGTGGTGAAAGCGGTCACAGTCTTTTCCTTGTCGTATGTCTTTCTTTTTAAATAACGCCTACATACCGTAGCGGTTTTGTCCACCACCCTTATCCGTCATTATAAGTTACAGGGAAGACAAAATGATCCCAAACTTGCGACTTAAATGACGCCGGGAGCTTCTCAAGTTCCTCCGCTCGCCGTGACTTTCGCCGTTAAATGCTTTTAACCTGCTCCGTTCACGTGAACACACTACTGCTTTATATCTGTTCACTGACACTCTGCATTGATATTCGGGGACTTGTTACTTGAAAAGGAACAGCAGCAGTAAAACTGTATTACACACTATGATGATTACACTGTAAAAAAAAAAAAAAAAAAGAATACTCAATTGATCACGAGTGATCCGAACCGTGAGGGGTGATCCGAACCGTGAGGGGTGATCCGAACCGTGAGGGGTGATCCGAACCGTGAGGGGTGATCCGAACCGTGAGGGGTGATCCGAACGGATCACGGATCGATCCGTGATCCGTTACACCACTAGTAGAGAGGGTTCTCCGGTAACCACAAGGTCGGCGATTCGATCCTTGGCTGCTACATGTCCTATGCCGAAGTGTCCCTGAGCAAGACAAGGGTTAAATGCAGAAGTCAAATTTCGTATATGACAATAAAATCCTAACTTTAAAAAAAAAAATTTAACTGGATTGTACTTCATTTTAGGAAAATTAATTTCACTGAATAGCCCTGCAGCTTTAAATTCTGATCATATTGGGCTCTTAGATTGTTTATTATCTGTGCCTTCATTTCAGATGTGAGTGGGTACATTTGCTAAAAAGAGTTATGCTTTGTCTCATAGTGGCACTTCACATTGCTGTTTTTATGAATCATCACGGTCTCTGAACATATGAGACATACTGGTGTTAAACTGCCCGTGAATTAAGAATGAACCTATTAGAGTCTGTCCATTCTTGGTTAAAGACTCTGACCACTTTTCTCTTTTTGGAGAACGTCATGTAAAATAACTTCTCTGACTCACTTATTATTCTCCGACTACTCGGTCTGTCGCCCATCTCTCCTGTGTGTGTAAATCTCACTTGAGTCGGGAAACTGAGCAGCATCACGTGTGATGATTTACAACGCATGTAATTGGTCGGTGTGTTTTCTGGACCGCTGAACAAGTGCCGTAAAGGCTGGAAAAGCTGCGCCGGTTAAAATAGAAGCGCTCCGTCAAAATTTTATAATTCTCAATTATGGCTGCAAACAAGACTATCTGGAACAATTGGTGGAGAGGAGGACACTGAAGAAACTATTATACATATTGGATAACCCGGATCACCCTCTCCACCACCTACTGCAGGGACAGTAGAGCACTTTTTCCAACAGACTGATCCAGCTCCGCTGTCACAAGGAAAGATACAGGAGGACATTCCTGCCCACTGTTATTACACTTTATAACAATTCACCTCTGGCCAGATCATCATCCTTCAAATGACTACAACACTTGCTTGCTTGTTGTTGGTGATCCTTGCACTACTGTTCAGTTTGTTTAGTTTACCTAGTTGTTAATTTTATACCATGATCCTGCACTACTGTTCAGTTAGTTTAGTTTACCTAGTTGTTAATTTTATACCATGATCCTGCACTACTGTTCAGTTTGTTTAGTTTACCTACACTGTAAAAATAAATCTGTGTAATATACGGTAAAATACTGGCAGCTGTGGTTGCCAGAACTTCACCGTAAAAGATAAAGTGAGAATGTATAATACATCACGGTATGTTTTTTTTGCAACCGTAGATTTCACAGTTGAGAACTGCTTTTTGTTTACGGTAAATTACTATAAAAAACAGATTTCATGAACCTGTTTACGGTAATTTGCTTTAGAAATAACAGCCATGTTATAAACGTGTTTACGGTAAATAACTTTATAAACAGCAACTATACTGTGAAGCTAATTACAGTTTTTCTCAGTAAAAAACACAGTACAGCTGTACGATCTATTACGGGACTTTATTGAAAAGTACAACTTAACGGTAAATTACCGGCAGCTGTGGTTGCCAGAACTTTACCGTAAAAAATATAGTGACAATGTGTAAGACATCACGGTACAAAAATAGTGCTTACAAAAATAGAAGACCCTAAAGCCTTCTCTTGTTAAATGAACATACATTGAACTTACCACTGTTTATCCTTGACAAAACTTGTATGTATCCAATCATAAGGTTACACTAGTAGGACAGCAAAGAGGGTGACTACCTCTGGTAGTCGTAATCACACCTGAAAGAAAGAATGAAGAGAAAAAAGACAAGGGGTGGACATACATCCTCTTAAGTGAAAGATGAAATCATCTCAAGCATCAACTTTTACTCTTTTCAATACAAAGGTTGCAAATTAAAATGAAATGGCTAAATTCACACTCAAAAATAAAAACAGTGCCTCACCTGGTTTAGCCCGTACCATATATTGTTATCGCAGCAACAAAGGTTTGATTCCCGTTGGGCCCTTTGCTGCAGATCATCCCCTCTCACTCCACTGTGGTTCCTGTCTCTCTACTTCTGCTGTCCAATAAAACACGAATGACAAAAAAAATCATCTTTAAAAGTAAAAAAAACAACTGCTTGCTTTTGGCATTTAAATGGATTAAAATCTCACCGTTTTCCTGGTTGTCATAAAATCCAAGCAAGTTGTTCTCATCCAAGTCCACAACCACTGGAGTTTGAATGCAATGTCTGAAAGGAGCAAATTAATTAAATGTTACAAGATTAGAGTAAATTGTCTTAATTATCTGCACAAACTGCTCTTGTACCAATTCAAATGTTCAGATATTTCTTAGATATGTGTACAATTTACTTACTTTAAAGGAGATTCTTCTTAGCAATGCCACCTGCCTTCAACCTAGAAGTTTCACAAAAGCACTGAAACAAATTGTCTTTCTTTTGACAGACATTCAAGTATTTCAAAGAATTGAATACTGACTTGAACTTTACCCCTTCCACATCTGGTTTATCTTGGGTCTGGAGGCAATCAACAGCAGGTTGTAGCTGTCAATGGTGCGCTCTGGTCCGCACAGATTTGGATCGTCACCCTGAAATTCAGATCGGGTTATTAGGCAGTACCTACAGAAATATTGCGAGTGACTGAAATGTTCAGTGAATGCATGAGAGCACAAATGATCTCCTGCAATGCAATACAAGGTTCCTTTGACTACTGTTTCATCTGATACTACAATCCCGTTCTCCTCCAAATCCTTCAAGTCTGTTAGTAATACAGAGAACACCTTAGCATGCCCAAATGTTTTGAAATCTTTCTCTCTACACAATAAAACAAGTGATATGTGGTTTGTGTCAGACCTTACATGAACTGGCAAATTAGCATCAGATACATAGACAGCTAATATTTTATGTATTGTCTTTGCAGAGCCTAAAGGGTCAACAACTTCAAAAGCATCCTGGTATAGTACTAGCTTGAAGCATGATGGATTTTGACCAAAAAAAATCATTGGATTTCTGACCATCACTAATGTCGCTTAGAACATCTGACTCTGAGGGAGACTCAGTTGAGTGCTCTCCTGACACACAGTTCTTCCACAGATCAGATTCCAACAAACATTTTAAAGTCTCTTTCACAGGCACATAATATGCAAACATATCAGTCCTGTTCTCATCTCGTCCTAAAAACATTTTCTTAGGCTCCACATATTTGAACCCTTTTTTTGAAAGACTGAGCTCTTGAGTATGCTGTCCTCATTGGCCCTCTATGACATGCAGAGAAAAGATAAAATTCTCAAAGACTCACAAACTTTGCTGATGTCCTCATCTGATAATGGTGTGTCATTTTTAAACAGTGAAGTTAGTTTGGTCCAAGCAGGTAGTAGAAACTGTCCCTGCAATTTAAAGTAGAATAAACAGAGAAAAAGATCACTGAAGTTTTCAGAAATATCCATATCACCTTTATCTGTGCCGGTCTCTGTAACATTTTCTGAGTCATGCACGTGAGGGCCACAGTCATGTGATTCAGTTGGAACAGCTGATGACCGAGGAGAAGCAGATTCTCTGTACATGTCACTAATACTGCTGTCTGCTAAATCTTTGTGTCTCCGTGACATGTGGGCGGTAAATGAAGATCTGACGCCATAGCGCATTCATGAGCGGTAACGTTAACAGACATAGCACATTTATAAGCGCTAACATTAACAGACAGCTTATAAGCGGTAACGTTAACAGCTGTCCCAACAGTAACGTTAGCTGTAGCTGATACGTTATCGTTATGCCTCTGGTAGAAATGAGCCTTAAACGCTCTATATCTAACAAAGGTCTGCTTGCAACCGGCTTCAACGCACTTAAATAAAGTTCGCAATGAAACACATAACCCCTCAATGTTTTAACCGACTTGCCACAGAAATTACCAGTAAGCATTTTCTTAGCAAACCTTTGGTAAAGTAAGCTAGCTAATGTTCAACACAGAAACCCATAACCCACGTTACATTGACGAAAAGTAAACTCTCTCAACTCATTAGATAGCCAAGTTAACTTACTCTTAACGTTGAATGACTCGTTTTTGCAAGGGCGACACAAAACTGCAGAAAACAAAGCCTCAAATTCAAATTTAACGTTAGCTAACATGACGCTAACTCAACTGCTTACCATAGAGAGCCATAACCTCATTTTAAAACCTTAAGGTAACCTTAACGTTGACCGTTCAAGAAAGCTCTCTGACTGTAATAAACCATGTAGCATGCTTACCTTCAGAAGAAGTGTTGTCTTCCCAGGAGTCAGGCCGTTGTTCATCAGTAATGTTCACGTTAATCTCCACAGAAGAGCAGCGCAGTGCTGAGCACGGAGAAAAGGCGCTGAAATGAGTTCAAAAGTTCAGCCTCCGACCGTTGCTTTTTTTTAAATTACTCTGTCTGTCTGTCTGTCTGTCTGTCTGTCTGTCTCTCTCTGTGTTCCCACCAGTTATTCACTGAGACAGGCACCTGTTGGTCTTAAAGTGTCATGGGGGAATCTCGAAACAGTGAAACAGCTTCGGTATGAGGCACTCTGAGATTTTCTAAATGAAAAGTGCGTTACAAATAAAATGCATTATTATTATGATCATATAGGGTGCACTGCACACACATTAGGAATAGATGTCACAGGGTGCCTTGAAACTGTTGCGAGATCTGCACCTGCAAGCACCTGCAATGTTACAAAATACTAACCAACAAAGATCAAAAGAGGGGTGGGGGTTGGGGTGAGGGGTGAGATGCAATTTATGCTCTGCAAAAAAGGACTACAAAACAAGGAGAACTTATGGAAGGTTACTCTCCACTGCTTTGAATAAACAAACTAATTTGCAACTAGCACTTATTGTTCCGTTTTGTTGGTTAAATATTAGTTAATGTTGACAATGACAAAATGTCTTTCAAAAATTACGCTGGAGGTCACGATCCGAGGAGGCCAACAGGACCACATCATCTGCAAACAGTAGAGAGGCGATCCCGAGACCCCCAAACATACATGCCCTGACCTAAGTGCCTGGGGAGCAGTTAGGGGTTCAGTGTCTTGCTCAGGGACACTTCGGCATAGGACATGTAGGAGCCAAGGATCGAACCACCGACCTTGCAGTTACCGGACAACCCTCTCTACCCATTGAGCCACGGCACCCCATACTCCCGCATCACCCCCCACAAAAACCCCAGAGGGACCCGGTCAAAAGCCTTCTCCAAGTCCACAAAGCACATGTAGACTGGTTGGGCAAACTCCCAGGACCCCTCCAGTAGTCTTGCGAGAGGAAAATGGGAACCACCACCCCGGTCTGCCAGTCAATGGGCACTGATCCCAACCCGGGTTCCAACAGGGTTTCCGTTATCAGTAAAATGTTCAGTACATTTATCAGTGACAAACTGAATTTTTTACAAATAATAAATGCAAAAAATACGGGGATGGCTGTTGAATATATTATGCGTTTTACCTCCATGTATTTTTTAAAAGTAATGAATGCAAAAATCACGGTATTGATTTTTGTTCATATTACGGTGTTTTTCCGTTACCAGTACAATGTTTAGTACATTTAACAGTGACAAACTGATTACTTTACGAATAATGAATGCAAAAAATACGGGGCTGGCTGTTGAATGTATAATGCATTATACCTCCATTGGCAGCGCAGTGGTCCGTACATTTAACAGTAACCAAATGTATTTTTTAAAAGTAATGAATGCAAAAATCACGGTATTGATTTTTGTTCAGATTACGGTGTATTTCCGTTACCAGTACAATGTTTAGTACATTTAACAGTGACAAAAACTGAATTTTTTACGAATAATACATGCAAAACATACGAAGCTGGCTGTTAAATGTATAATGTGTTATATCTCCATTGGCAGCACAGTGGTCCGTACATTTAACAGTAACCAAATGTATTTTCTAAAAGTAATAAATGCAAAGATTACGGTATTGATTTTTTCATATTACGGTGTATTTCCGTTATCAGTACAAGGTTTAGTACATTTAACGGTGATAAAATGTATATTTTACAAGAAATACATGCACAAATTATTGTTTTGGCTGATATATATATTTACGGTGTTTCACTGTCTGATAAACTGAATATAACCTATTTACAATTTACGGTCTCTTACTGTTGTGATTTAACAGTTTTTCACTGTAAAATTCACTGCCTTTTCTTACAATGTAGTTCATTTTAAACAATGATCCTACACTACTGTTCAGTTTGTTTAGTTTACCTAGTTCATTTTATACCATGATCCTACACTACTGTTCAGTTTGTTTAGTTTACCTAGTTGTTAATTTTATACCATGATCCTTGCACTACTGTTCAGTTTGTTTAGTTCATTGTATATACTGTGCATTTTAATTTTTATTCAATTTTATCTTATTTTTTATTCTATTTCTTCAATTCAATATCTGCTCTGTTATTTTATTGTACTGTATATATTGTGCATTTCCATACTTCATATTTTATTCTACTCTGTAACTTGCTGCTGCTACAAACAAATTTCCCCCTGTGGATGAATAAAGTTTATATCTATCTATCTATCTTATCTATCGGTTTTAGGTCCAGGGTCCAGATACAAAGGCATCTGGGTCCGGATCCAGACAGTGGTCCACCTACTAGTGACCCCTGCAGTACACCTTTGTCTGCCTGGCATAGGCAAGTTATGTCACTGTCACGGTTTTGGGTTTGGTGTAGTGTAATGTCATGAGAAGTCAATACGGCTAGGGTGGGGTGGTGCAAGGTAATTAACAAAAACAGGGTTCCCAGAAAAAGGTCAAGTTTAATTTTTCTTTTACTGGGCAACTCAGTCCAAAACAAACAAAAAACGTCCAAGAGGAGATAATGGTTCGTTCAAATCAACAGTATTAAAAAAAGTCAACTTAGTGTGCCCTCGGTTTCACCGGCTACCGGGTCTTCTTCCTTTCAATCCTCCTTAGTCTGGTTCGATACTTTACTTTACGCCGTTCTCCAGTCCAGGTTAGTTCTCGGAGCTCCTTCCAGCCGTGTGCTCTCTCCCCTTCTCCTTCTTCTTCTTGTTTGAGGTTTATTGGCGGTTGGCAAACAATGCATTGGTGCATTACCGCCACCAACTGGTATGGAGTGTGGATCAGGATGTCTAATAGGCTACTTGTATACAAATTCAAAAGGAAAAGAAAAACAAAACAACGGGCTCATATTTTCTTAAGAATATTAATTAATCTAAGATATTGAAATAATACTTGATAACACTCACTTTTAAGTTATTTTGCAGATTATCCATTATATCCAACCGTACCTTCATCTTGCCAAGGTCTCCAATCAGCTGCCCTCTTTCCTGCTCATATTTCTGACATTGTACAATTACATGCTCTATTGTTTCCTCTTGCTCACAATAGTCGCATTTCCCCATTTCGTGTTTACCTATTTTTTTAAGCATACCGTTTAGGCCTGTATGTCCAAATCTAAGCCTTGATTAGGGTGCATCAAACCCCGCATAAAAAAATTAAATTTTTAATATCTTTCTGTCCCCAATCTAAATTTGTTCAAATACCTAAAAAAGATAACCAGGCAAAATATTAGCCAATTCTATCATTGTTTATGGGGTCCACCAAGCCAGTGAAAAAATTAAAAAACACCAATAATAACAGAAAATATGCATTATTTTGTTGTTTTCCTGAAGAACATAAGAAAACAGAAATTACAAATTACAATTGTTTCTGATTGTCCATACTAATACATACAGTTTTATGCACATATGAATGGCTATATAATAAGCCGGTGGCAGGGTTCCTTGGCCCTAGAGGACGGGCCCTCATAGTCCGCACCGGGAACCTGCTGGGTGTTTCTGGCAGTCGTCTTGGCCATAGACGGTTGTTCTGGGTGCTGCTTATGAAACCTTGCAATGAGTCGGGGGTCGCAGATGTTCCGAGTCGGCACACATTGCCTCTCCTCCGGACCATATCCTTCCCAGTCGATCAGGTATTGAAGCCCTCGCCCCCAGCGGCGGGAACGCAGCAAACGATGAATGGTGTAGACCGGACCTCCTTCGATGAGGCGGGGGAGGCGGAGCAGCCGGCATGGCACCACATGGCGGTGTGGCCCTCTGATGGAGGTAGTCCAGTGACAAAGTCCGGGGAGATGTGGGACCACGGACGATGAGGCACTGGGAGAGGCCGGCCGGAGCCTGGTGAGAAGGCTTATACTGGTTGCACACTGGGCAGGCGTTGATGAACTCCCTGGTGTCTTTGTTCAGCGAGACCCACCAGAAGCGCTGCCGCAGGACGTCCTGGGTCCTCTGAATGCCCGGATAGCAGGTAAGTCTGGAGGAATGTTCCCACTGGAGAACGTCGGACCGAAGACCTTGAGGGACGAACAGGCGGTTAGGGGGGCATGCGCTGGGACCGGCTTGACCCCTAGTAGCGGCTCTCACTGTTTCCTCAATCTCCCAGGTGAGGACGGCTACTTGGCAGGAGGCAGGAAGGATGGGCGGGGAGCCAGAGGTAGGTTCCTCCTCCCCCTGGAACTGACGGGAAAGGGCATCAGGCTTGACATTGCGGGACCCGGGGCGATAGGAGAGCGTGAAGTCGAACCGGGTGAAGAAAAACGACCACCTGGCCTGTCGGGAATTGAGTCTCTTGGCTGTGCGGATGTAGTCTAGGTTCTTATGGTCCGTCCACACCAGAAATGGGAGCTTGGCCCCCTCCAACCATGCCGCCACTCCTCCAGGGCCAGCTTCACTGCTAGTAGTTCTCGGTTACCAATGTCATAGTTTCTCTCGGCGGGGGAAAGCCAATGTGAGAAAAAGGCACAGGGATGGAGCTTTAGGTCTGTGGCCGAGCGCTGGGACAGAACCCCCCAACTCCTATGTCGGAGGCATCCACCTCCACCACAAATTGTCCGGGACTTGGAGGATGGGTGCTGAGGTGAACCTGGACTTCAGGTTCTGGAAGGCCTCCTCGGTTGCAGAAGTCCACAAGAAAGGAATTTTGGAGGAGGTGAGGGCGGTGAGTGGGGAAGCAACCGTGCTGAAACTCCTGATGAACCTCCGATAGAAGTTGGCGAACCCCAGGAAACATTGAAGTTGCTTGCGGAAGTTTGGGACAGGCCAGGTGGTGACGGCAGCAACCTTAGCGGGGTCCATCAGGATACTGCCATGGGAAATGATATATCCCAGGAATGAAACCGTAGGAACATGAAACTCGCACTTCTCCGCTTTCACAAACAGGGAGTTCTCCAGAAGGCGTTGAAGCACGGACTGGACGTGGTGCACATGTTCCTCCTGGTTCTTGGAGAAGATCAAGATGTCGTCGAGGTAGACGAATACGTACCGGTCCAACATGTCCCGGAGTACGTCTTTAACCAGGGCCTGGAAGATGGCGGGGGCGTTGGTTAAGCCGAAGGGCATCACGAGGTACTCGTAATGTCCCTTAGGTGTATTGAATGCCGTTTTCCACTCATCCCCTTCTCTGATCCGGACCAGGTGATAGGCGTTGCGGACGTCGAGCTTGGAGAAGATGGTGGCTCCTTGAAGTAGCTTGAAGGCCGTCGCGATGAGTGGTAAGGGGTACCAGTTCTTAACCGTGATTTCGTTTAAGCCCCGGTAGTCGATGCAGGGTCTGAGAGTCTTGTCCTCCACAAAGAAGAATCCAGCCCCTGTGGGAGAGGACGAGGGGTGTATGAGACCAGAAGCCAGGGAGTCGTTAATATATTTGTCCATAGCTTCTCTTTCAGGAGCCGACAGGGAATAAAGGCGCCCCTTAGGTGGGAACGTACCAAGATGGAGGTCAATGGCACAATCATAAGGACGGTGAGGAGGCAGAGACATGGCCTTGGATTTGTTGAAAACCTCTCTAAAGTCCAAGTATTCCGCAGGAACCCCCGTAAGCTCAGACGTGGAATTGGGGAGCGCGGCAACTCTTGAACCGGCGGCTTGCTTCAGGCAGACTAGGTGACAGGACTGACTCCAACCCCGAAACGCCCCCGTAGTCCAGTCGATGTGAGGGTTGTGTCGACGCAGCCAAGGGTATCCCAGAATGAGGGGGATGTGAGGGGTTTGCAGGATGTGGAAGCCAATGGTCTCGTGGTGTTTGCCAGACAGCAACATGTGGACCGGAACAGTTTGGTGCGTCACTGTTCCCAGAAGATGACCGTCCAGGGCGCTGGCTGGAACCGCCTGGGGGAGAGGTATCCGGTCGATCCCCAACTGGGCAACGAGTTCCTCGTCCATTATGGAAGCGTCTGCTCCAGAATCCAGAAAAGTGGAAATAGTATGGGAGCCCCCGGTCAACAGTAGCTGGGTGTGGAAAAGAGGTCGCTGACAGGCGGATGGTCGGGAAACTGCTCGGCTCACCAGCACTTCCTCTCTTACTGGCGAGCCCGGGCTTTTAATGGGCAATTGTGAGCATAATGACCCGCCTGGCCACAGTACATGCAGAGATCTCCCCGTCGACGCCGCTCCCGTTCCGCCGTAGATAGTCCAGTATGTCCCACTTGCATGGGTTCGCTCTCTTGAGGAAGCCGCAGAGTCGGCGTGTACTCCGGAAGGAAGCACAGGCAGGAGTACGGCGATCCCATTCCGCCGTTCCCCACAGACGAGCTCTCCCTGTCAGGTGGTTGACGGTAAACGCCACCCTGGCTTTTTCTGAAGAAAAGGTGCGGGGTTGTAATGCAAACAGGATGGAACAGTTCGTCAGGAATGCGTTGCAACCCTCAGGATCCCCAGCGTAACGTTCCGGCTCCCCCACCCGGGGCTCCGAGACTGCCGTAGAAGGTCCTGGATCAATGCCAGCGAGGATCGGAGCAGGAGGCGGTGACCACGCCGCGCTGGTATGAGCTGTGGCTGCCGTGAGTTGCTGTACCTGCTCGATCAAGGCGATGAGGATCTGGTTCTGATTCGCCAGGGTGTGGCGAACCTCAGCGGTGTTGGAGACCACCAGGGTCTCGTGTCGCTGGATCGTCTCTTCAATCACGGCGAACCGGGCCCGTGATGTAGTGTCGTCTGCTGGCTCCATGTTATGGCCAGATCGTACTGTAACGGGTAATGTAGGACCCAGGCGCAGTACGACAGACACCAGAGGTAATTTTAACCAGAGTTTTATTTCTCTCAGGACACACAACAGGAAGCAGAATCACAGGGAATAGACAGCAGGATCTCGTGGTCAGGAACAGAAGGCTGGGTGAATTACCGGGGCAGAGGCAAGGCGGGGTAGTCCAAAACAGGCAGGGTCGGTAACAGGGAATCAGTCCAAGGGGGTACGCGGGAAAGTCTTGCATGGAAGCGGAGAACGATCTGGCAGTGAGTGTGTGTAAGGCTGGGGCTTAAATAGTGGCTGAAGCAGGGTGAGCAGGTGAGAGTAGTGAGCTTGATGAGGTGAGAGTGGCAGCCAGGTGCGCTGAATGAACTGATTAGGTGAGTGAGAGGTGGAAAGGACAGAGTAGTAGTGGCAGAGCTGTGACAAATCCCATTCATTTTTTTTTCATTTTCCATACCTTATCAATTTTCTTCTCCCTTCCTATTGAGTTACAACATTTCCTCCAACATTCCTTCTTTGTATTTTTTATGATCCTCCTTACATTTGCTTGCAATTTTTTATATTCAATAAGGTTCTGAAAACTATGATTCTTTTTCAATACTTTAAAAGCTTTATTTCGAGATTGAATTGCTTCATCACATTCCTTAGTCCACCAAGGTACAATCTTCTTCTTATGCTTACCTCCCTTCTTCTGCATGGACTGCTTTGTGGCCTCTAGAATAGCTTGACAAATAGAATCATTTACATTTTCTACATCTTCACGAATACACACTTTCTCCATTTCTTGATCACTAACCCTTCTACAATTCTCCCAGTCAGCATTGCTGAAAGACCATTTCTGTAATCCTTCTGTCTCATATTCTTCTAAACTCTGCCGTATTTCAATTATTATTGGATAATGGTCACTTCCTACTGTTGTTCGTCTTATTACCTCCCAGGAGCTAACACCTGCCAATGAATCAGATACTAAAGTAAGGTCTATTGCCGACTCTGTCCCTGTTCTGATGTTAAATCTTGTTCCAGTTCCATTATTTAAGCAAACTAGGTTTTTCATCTCCATTAATTCTTCGATCACCATTCCATTGTCATCATTACTATTACCCCATATTGTGCTATGAGCATTAAAATCTCCACAACATATCACTTTTCTTTCTAAATGTACTGCTAATTCATCAAGTAATTTGATTGAAAGTTTCTTACATGGGTTGTAATAGTTTGCAATTCTAATCATTCCTTCTCTTGTCCAAATTTCTATTATCACATATTCCAGCTCTGTTCAAAAACATTAAACTGTATTCCTTGTTTTACAAATATTATACACCCTCCTCCATTTTCCCCCACTCTATCTCTGCGAATACTATCATATCCTTTAATAACAAAGTCTAATGCTGGTTTAAGCCATGTTTCCTAAACACATATGATTTCTGGTTTATTTTTAAGGTTTTTAATGAATCCTTTAAACTCTTGTCCATTTGCAATAAGGTTCTTGCAATCCATTGTAATACAATCATACTGTCTTATCCACTGGGCCTCCTAACTTCCCATCTTCTCCGAGTCTTTTATTAATATGCTCCCAAGACATTTCTTTTATCCCAAAAAATCTCTCAGCTCCCCTCACTATTATTTTGATTTTCTCTGTTTTTTGTTTGACTTGGTCAGTACAATTTATTACATATGCAATAAACAGGATCAACTTATCCACTGTATTGGTTTCCTCGGACAGACTTGTCTCTACTCTCAAAACTTGTTTAGATGTTTCATTCATTACTCTTTGTCCTTGTACCCTCTTCACAGCCTCTGCATAGCTCATGTCGTTTCCTGCTTTTACCTGTTGGATTTCCACCGCCCTCTTCCTGACATCACATCCACCATATGTTACCCTGTGCTGGCCACCACAATTACAACATTTATCCTGTACATTATCCTTACATTCCTCCACTCTGTGATCCGCTCCACACTTGGGACATCTCTGTTTCCCTTTGCAAACTGCTGCTATATGTCCATATCTCTGGCATTTGTAGCAGTGAAGCGGGGGAGGGACATAGGGCCTCACCGGGAAACTCTACACCCGATTTTGACTCTTTCAGGAAGTACGGAGTCCTGAAACTCAATAAGAACAGATAGTCTATCAACCCTTTCTCCATTAACTGTTCTTAGCAACCTCTTCATTCTGCTCACTTTTCCCCCACCAATACTCCGTTTGAGTTTTTCAAGGTCCTCGTCGACAGGAATACCTGTTATCACTCCTCGTGTCACTCGATTCTCACTCACAAATCTTTTTTCACTCATCATTTTCTTAGATACTTTCTATATCCATAGTTTTGTTTTTTTGTTCTTCCATTTTACATATTATCAATAAGCGTCCCTCAAGACTTTAGCCATTTCCACTTCTCCGATCTTCTTTCTCAATTCCCTAGACAGAGCTATCGGGCTAATGCTGCGTTCACACCAAATTCGTGTCCATCGCGCCGCCGGTCTCGCCGGGGACCATTTGTGTTCATTCGCGTGAATCGCGCTGGACGCACTGGAGAGGGGGCGGGGCTTATCGCCCTGAAAGCCGTTCAACTGTCCGCCATTAACCATGGAAAAAATAACCTCTATTTCTGCTTAGTACGTGTTGTGGAAGTCCCAGATATCACGGGAAACTAAACGCCGTCATGTCTGGGTTAATAACATCATCCGGAGCAGCTCCGTGTATTTTATCGAGCTGTATTCACTGTGTCTAGCAAGCCACACGTCCGCTGTTTACTACGGCTGTATGAGCCCCAAATAAACTGATTTGGCTGTGATTTAACTGCAATAAACCGACAAAAAGGGACTCCGAAATAACTACCTAATGATGCCGATTTGTCTGAATTCATGTTTTGTTAGTTCTCTCCGCAAGACGACAAGCAAATAACTTTTAAAATACTTGTCTTCTCAATGGAGCTCGGATGGATCGGTGCTAGGCTATGCTAACATGGTAGCAGCTCCATCAACACTCACAATAATGTTATCTAGACGTAAATACGGCAGCGTCTTTTTCATTGTTTGTACCATCTGGTTTACACACACACACATATACACATAGTTTGGTCCGGTCTCTATTGATATGAGGTATCGTAGAGCTCCGGGTGAACACAGACGGCTACGGTATTTCTTTCCTGATTCAGCAATGGCAGGACGTCACTGGTGACAGGGAGAGGGTCTCAACGATGATAGGCTATCGCGCCACAGCGTCACGCGATTTTTTCGCAGAAGTTCAAATATTTCAACTTCGGCGTTTTGGCGTTTGACGCGATTCGCGTCCATCGCGCCGCAAATTCGCGTCCATCGCGCCGCGCCATCGCAGATTCGCGTCACTCCAGTCTCATCGCGTCTGTGCATAGACTTTGTATGTAATCTAGACGCGCGAATAATTCGCACCGCGTTTGGTGTGAACGCAGCATAAGACCGATATGCTCATCTTCCTTTCTGAATTTAAGGATCATTTTTAATTCCTCCCTCACAATCTTCCTTCGAACAACTCTATTTCCTTCATCAGAACTGTTTCCCTCCAAGCTTCTCTTATTATTTTGACTCCCATTCAAACTTCCCTCACTCCACCTGGTCTCTCCCTTCTTTCGTCCTCCTCTCCCACCAGAGACTGGGTTCCAGCCATCACAATCCACATCATCATCCTCATCCATTTCCTGATTTGCCACCCTAATCCAGTCACAAACCAGTTTATGCCAACCGCCAAATCAAAAAGGTCCAAAAAAGTCGCTTTCAGTGCTGCCGTCTACCCGCTCAGATTACACCTACTGAAACCTCTCTCCTCAACCAACTTTATTCATCCTGATGACGCTATCACGAACCGCCCTCCTCCCCTTCTCCTCTCCTCCTGCAGCTCTTAAGTCCTGCCTCAATCAGGTGGCTTAAACACCCACACCTGGGTGAGTGGTGAGGCATTCTGCAAGCTGTAGTTTGTGCATCAGTGGCCATTTTATGATGTGGCTGCTGATCATTAAAGGGAATGTAGCACCCATCTATCACCTGGCCTCCTGTAATGCCACAGTAGTTATTTCTTCCGTTTTATTTTGACTTTCCCTGCCTCTTGTGTCCTGTGTTAACTTCACTTCCTGTCCTTGTCTGTTTCCCGCCTTGGTGATTGTTGACCCGCCCTTAATTGAACCCTGCTGTGTTTCATCACCTGCACCTTCCCATTGTATTTAAACCCTGTGTGTCCCATTGTCTCATTGTCGGTTCGTCTGTGGTATATCCTGCTCTGCTTTGCTCCCTGTTTTTTTTCGACAATTCTTGGTATGTCTCTGATTTGATCCTTGTTCGTCTCTGTCATATTTCCTGTTTAGTAGTTTTGTTTTCTTGGACTTTTTTGTTATACATTTTTTGACTCCCTTGCTCTACAGTTTTGTGTTTAAAAAATGTTTGGTAGTTAAAGCCACCGTAATTCAACCCTCTGTTTTCCTGTGTCTCACTGCATTTGGGTCTGTCCCCTATTACCGCTTTGGCCTTTAAAGCAGGCGGGCTCCGGGGGGCGGGCAGGCAGACAATAATGGTAACAGAACTCGGCATGCAAAAACACTGAGGCCGAGAACAAACTGGATACCGAGCAGGTTGAAACGACAATGATCTGGCAGCAAGTGGATGAGGAACCGGGGTAGTGAGTAGATTGAAGGCAGGTGAGTTGAATGAGTGCAATCAGGAGGGAGTCGGGAGGAGACCAGAGACACTTTGACACGTCCCAGCTAAGGATTGAACCGTCGACCTTGCGGTTACCAGACAATCCTCTTAACCCAGTAAGCCACCAGCCACCGGGGAGCAGTTGGGGGTTTAGTATCTTGCTCACGAACACTGCGGCACAGAACATGGAGTAGCCAAGGATCGAACCGCCAACCTTGCCTTGCGGACACCGGACAACCCTCTCTACCCCATGAGCCATGGTCGCCCCTAATTGTGACAGGTTTATACATTTCTATGGCATAATTACTTTTTTTTTCTATGGTAACTGTTGACGGTAGAAGTTTGAACAAAGGAGCACAGAGGGGAGGGGGGCCTCTGACCGCAGAACCTCCGCTGCTGCAACTTTCAACAGCGAGGTCTCACCAAAAACAAGCTGGATCCGGTTTTAAAAGTATAACAAGTATTTAATAACAGATGCAAACTAAATTAACTATCAATAGTGGATGCTCTCGAGAACAGAGATCACACACTTTCACTCTCAGGTGTGTTTTGGCTTCATAAGGCTGGTACTTGATGTTACGGTGTCAGCCTATAACCATTTGATTAATTAGAGATTGTTATCAGTCCTGATTGAGCCCTGGCTATGGTCACCATGGGGACATTGGTAGAAGCTGTGCTGGACTCGGGGATCGACAGAGTGACTGCTGGCCGGGATCTCCTATGCTCAGCTGAAATATTTGCAAACTATAATATAAAATATATTTGATGCCTTATGTAAAAGACAACACTTTGATTAGATTTACTTACTCACTCAACAGAGATGACACATATTGCTCTAACATTTTCTCAGGGGACAAGCTGAGTCTTCTCGTATAGTATATTTTCCACAAAATCTAAACGATTACAAAAGTGATGCTCTCCTTGGCAGAGGCACTGAAGAGGGGAAGGGATGTGACCTAAGGACAGTCTATAGAGAATTCAGTACCAAAAACAAAATTTTCTCTGTCAAGCAGCTGAGGGTTTTGATGATACCACTCAAGAAATCTAGGGCCTGTGGACCACCTCATGAGAACCCTAACCCCAATAACTAGGACCGTTATAGATTCAGTTATTTATTGTGGTTTTGATGCATACGTTTGTGACTTTTTATTCCACCCGTCTCACCAGAACAGCAGCCTCTCTGTGACCACTCCCAAAAAAAGAACCAATCCGAGCAGATCAAACAGTCAGATCAAAGATGAATCAAGATTCTGTGACTGTATTACCTAACATATTCTAGTCTACTGTTTAGCTGTAAAAATGAGCAAGTTTGCTCATACCAGTGGTCGATGCTTGGTTTTGGCTCGACTGTTTTCAAACCTTCTGTCTGTTTCAGTACTCAAAGTGGTGCCCTCAATAAACATAATAATAAACCACAGCCATTGACTGTTAATGCTTCTTTATAAAGATAATAGAAGGTGCCAATAGTCCCAGGAACGATTAGGCTGTCTGTGTGTCTATTGTGTACAAGTAAGCAGCATATGTCATAGCTCAGTGGGATTACAGTCCCTACAGCTGGCATTCACAGGGGAACACGCTCACCCACATATACACCCACCCACAATCACACCACAAGGAAAAGATTAATAAAGCCGTCCTTCAAGCTTAACCTCTTTACAAGATGGGATGTTTTTCACTGTATAATTAGGAGACGTGGTGTAAAGATAAAACAGAGCAGAATAAGTACCTTGTAGCGTAGGTTTTCTCACAACTATTCAAAGTGCACGTTGGGCTCCAGAGGGGAGAATAGTAGAAATTCCACCCTGTCAATTTAATAAAAGAATATCACTGCGAACAGTTGGAGAGAGAACTAACCCGGCTACAAAATGTAAAGTAATCAAAACTCAACCAATTAATGTGTTTCAGTTAAGTCAATTATATTTTACTCAAAAATCATAAATCAAACCAAAACAGACAGTTTCTTTCTGAATACACAATTATTACACAAAAAGGTGCATTAAATCAAATACACCACATGACCGAGTCCAGATATAGAAATGAAATGTCCATTGAGTAATAAAAATGAATGAGGACTCCAGGTGAATGTCAATAGTTTAGAGGCAAGTGATAAGGTGTGAGTGGTATGAGTGTGTGTGTGTGTGTGTGTGTGTGTGGGGGGGGGGTTGTAGTTCCGTTCCAAGCTAAGGAAATGTATGGCAGTTCATTTCAGTTCCGTTCAGTTCATTTCAGGGTGTGTAAGTGTGTTAGGAGAAGAAGCAGGGGAAGCCTGGAGAGTTTCATGTGAAAGGGACTTAGCTTGATGAATCCCTCAAGTTAAGGAGGCCTCAAACTGGTCCAAGCTGTAGCAGAACACAATTCCTTGTTCCACCACCTGCTCCCGGGATCAGCACACCTTCAGTAAGGCCTGGTCCTCCAAGAAAGCTCTGCGTATTCAGTCGGTTCATGGATCCTTGCTGCTCCGATTTAGTTTAGTCTTTGTCGACATTTTCTTAGTTTAAGCTTTCAGGTCCAGAAACTAAATGATACTTTCTTTAACTCCATTAAAACTCTCACTCCTCTCTTGTTGCTCCTCCATGCAGCTTTGGTGAGTTGATTGTTTTCTTCCCTTCCCCCAGCTCACAGGTGTGTCTAATTTATAGCCTCCCTTTCCCCACCTTCTTTTCCTGTCAGGTTGGAAAAGGGCTGTTCTGTGCATTTCTGTTCTGCTACAACCTTCAATCAACCAATGCTCATAAAAATGTATTTTCTTTGCTTAATTTCTTGTCCTGCTGTTAAATAGAAGTGAAAGAGAGTCTTTGTCAATTGTACTTATGTGGCACATTTGTTACATTGATTCTACACAATGGGCCTCATTGTTCCTAAGGACAAACTTAGGAAGGTATTGGTGAATGAGGCCAAATATTCTTTGCAGACAGCAGTCTGGCCAATCCAAAAATTGGATAAAGCTTTAAAACCATGTCAGTGGGAAGTAGAATAAATGATCTGTCAAGCAGTAATACATCAGGTTAAATGTTGCAATGAATGACCCACACAATCTGAAAATATAAAGGAGGCTAAAATGATCACAAAACATCTGAACATAAATGTTGCCAATTTTTAATTAAAGAGTTCAGGTAAAATTCACACTTCTCTCACATTCTGCATTCACCAACTGTGCCTTTCTGTGTGATACCTCATTTCCCTCCTGTCAAAGTCTATTAAAATAACTCTGACCAACATGTTAAATGAGCTTAATTTAGAGCTGCAAGGAAAAGCACAAAACCATGGTAAATATGATCAGCTCAGTTAAACCTTAAACGAAAAATGCAACATCTGTCCTCAAAGCTGCAGCGCCATGATTTGGGGAACTTCCAAAACCTCGCGTCAGAGCTGGAGAAGCAACGGAAGGCGTGTGCGGAACTTGACAGTTTGCGCTACACAGAGCAGATTGACAAGTCTGTCAGTTTGACAAATGCTTTCAAGACTTTGCTTTACTCGAGCCAGTCGCTACATATAGATGTAGCGACATAGGTGCTACCCATTTCGGGACGATATTGAGGTTGATTCACTCTGTATTGAAGACCCTCTCCATTACAAGCATTTGTGGACTGTTTCAAGAAAATAATAGACACACACACACTAAGGGTTGAATGTTTTATTGTACTGTTGTGGTTGTGGTTCTGATATATTCTCAGGTATAGTTGTTGAAGTTCGGGCCTGGAGATACAAACATATTAGAAGGTTTGGTTATCTTTACCAAAAGGATTGAATATAAACTGTTGTTTAATAGTGCTGTTGAATCACATGCATATTCAAATCACTTACCTCTGCTGTGTCTCCTCTCCAGGGTGTTCGGCCTAAAAGAGTCCCCAGGGTACATGAGCACCATTTTATAGTTCCGGAGGTACCATGTGTTAATTAGTAGATGGGTGGTAGCGAAATTGAATTCCCTGTTCGGGCCTTATATGATCTCTATTGTGATGTGTAACCACAATAGAGATCATACAGATAATTGGGATGTTAGGGATCCATTTTAATGTAATTGTGATAGTTTAGGTAATTGTGTTGTCAGGTAAGGGGCATAGTTATCTTGTAGTGGGGTTGAGGTCCTCATTAGTGGCAGGCTATATAAGGCTGCCATATTAAATCTAGTCTGTGGCTGCCAGGACCAAATGCTGCCTGTGGTCCAACATGTAAAGAGCTGCGCCATGTTGTTTTTGTTGGTGAAATAAACACCTGGTTGATTTGCACATAATCTCTGTGTCAGTCCTCTTCCTTCCAAAGTCCAGCCGCAACAAGTGGTGTCAGAAGTGGGATCTGCATCGCAGTGGGTAGTTTGGAATGACTAGAGGTATGAAGAAGAATGACCAGCAGGAAGAGCCTGATGAGGGTGCATGTGCATCAGCTGACCAGGTGGCTGTGGCAGCCAGCAACCAAGCAGGCAAGATGGAGGAATTGTCAAGTCTGATAAAAAATCTCACCCGGTCTCAAGCAGATGGAAAAATACTTTTTCTGTCAAGAACAAAGATGGAAGAGCATCAGCTTCAGCAGATACCGATGCAGGTGAATGAAATGAAGGAAGATGACAAACGTATGCGGATGGAGCTGGAAGAGGAGCAATCTCTCAGTGGAAGTGATGACGTGGATGATCCAGATGAGGGAACAGGTCCAACGAACAATGCAAGACTTCAGAGGAAACCACTAGTCCGCAGAGAACCGAAGCTGCTCCCACTGTCATCAGATGATGACATTGAACACTTTTTGACAACATTTGAAAGAATGGCACAAGTCTGTCGATGGCCAAAAGATGAGTGGGCTGTTCGCCTGGTCCCTTTGCTGACAGGGAAGGCAAGGCGTGCCTATGTGTTCATGGACATTGCAGACGCTGAAGATTATGAAAAAGTTAAAGCAGCAATATTGGCAAAATTCTTGAACAGTTCCTGAGGATGGTGCACCCGGACTTTGAGGTGTGGATCCGTGAGCATGACCCTCGTACTGCCGAGGAAGCAGCTCAGCTGGCTGAAGTATTCACAGCAGTCAGAAGAGGGACCAGACATACCACCTTCGGCAGAGACACCAATTTTGCCCAGAGAAGCAAGTCCACTGGGGGTGAGCGGGGCTCTGGTCAGGCTCAAAGTAGAGTTTTTTTTCTAGCCGTAGGCAGTTTCCATCTAGTAACACCAGCAAGTCAGACCCTGATAAAAGCACTCCTTTTAGAGCTTCTAAACGAGATGTGCGATGTTACCTGTGTAATGGGGTAGGACATACTCAGTACTCTTGTCCACTTACAAACCACACAAAACAATCTCTTTTTTGTTCAGTCCCGAGGCCAACTACACAACAGGTAGTTAAAGAGACAGCCCGTACTGCACCATTTCTAGTGAATGGTCAAAGAGAGATAGCTCTTTTAGACACAGGGGGGTTTCAGACAGTGGTACTATCTAGCCTGGTGCCAAGGGACAAGTGGAGTGAGGATACGACCTGCATTAGTTGTATTCATGGAGATGAGCATTGGTATCCTACTGCTGAGGTATATCTGACAGTGGGCGGGCAGACCTTTCTTTTGCCAGTAGCTTTGGCTCCCAAGTTACCATATGCTGTTGGCAATGATGTCCCCACCCTCTTTGATCTTGTGCAGCAGGCATAAAAGGGCAAGCCTATCACACTCAACCCAGTAACTACGAAGGTTCAGAGCACAGAGCAAGAATGCAGGGAAGCCCCGTTGGTAGAATCTATACTGTGGTTCCAGTTACAGGGACATCTAAAGCTTGTGTTATGGTGACCACAAGAGTTCATAGTTCAAAGGAAGTTCTCAAGGAGTTGCCATTCTTTGGGGTAGAGTGGGAGACAGGTAAAGTGAGGCCTTCTAAGACTTCTAAGACAGAAAGGAGGAGAGAGAAATGGAAGGGCACAGCTAAAGTGATGGAAGAGATTGCTAAACCAAGTCATCTGTTAGATTTAGACCTTCCACTAGATGTAGGTGCACTACAGAAGGAAGACCCTACTTTAAAACTTTGGTTTGACAAGGTGACAGAGGTTGAGGGGATCAAGCAGGCTCACCCAAACTGTCTAGAGGAAGTTACCTATGTAGTAAAAAGGGGGATTCTCTATCAGTGCATCAGTGATGTTGAGGCTTTAGCATTATCACAGCAGTTCAGACAAAGGGTGATGGATAATGGGCACACAGTACCATGGGCAGGACATTTCAAAAAACTTTGCGTAGGATTTCCCGTCGTTTTGTGTGGCCAGGTATGTACAGTCAGGTTTTGCAGTTCTGTACTTCTTGTGAGAAGTGTCAGCTGACTTAACAGAGTAGGGGTGCACTGGCCCAGCTACAGCAATTGCCAATTATTGAGACACCTTTTGAAAGAATAGGCATGGATGTAGTGGGACCATTAGAGAGGAGTTATTTTGGTAACAGGTACATCTTGGTAATCTGTGATTATGCAACCCGCTATCCGGAAGCTTTCCCCCTAAAGTCTGTGAAAGCCAGACAGGTTGCTAATTGCCTTTTACAGCTGTTCTCCAGGGTAGGCATACCTAGAGAGGTCCTGACAGACTGTGGGACTAATTTTATGTCTAGGTTGCTACAACAGGTCTATCAGCTGTTAAGAGTAAAAATAATTAAGACCACCCCTTATCACCCCCAAACGGACGGGCTGGTTGAAAGATACAATCAGACACTGGGCCTTTCTCAATATGTGTACTTCTCTGTACTTATGAACTCGTGGACTTGTGAAACGTCATCAGTCTCAGCCCAAGTACTGTTCCAATTCAAAGTTCACATCAAGCCAAGCCAGGTCCAAATGCTCCGCTCATTTTACCGGGGATGCATCGGAGGTGACTTGTCCGTACTTGGGACAGCCAAATATCCCAGAATGCATTTCAATCCAGCAAGAGGAAATGTGGAGGAAAAGTCTCATAACTGTAAGTTTATTTTCTAAATACTACTGTTGTTAAGTCACGGAAAGTAATTTTAGGATGTTTTTAGGCGAGAAGTTAGTTGTTTAAGCATCAAAATCTGTGGTCAGTTTGTCAAGATTCAGCCTACTTAAAAATCTGCTCCGACGATTTCGGAGATGCTAGCGGGAAAACTACAGTGGCAGTAAACCTCGCCAGCACCGGGGGGGTCAGAGCTCACAGCCTTATCTCGGCGAGTATTTTTGAAATTTGCTGGTAGTATTGACGTCTCCGTAGCAGTTAAACATGCGCTATAATTGGGTTTGGTTGAATCTAACGAATAATCTTTTGGTCTCGGAGGCTATTGTTTGTTTACATGTAACGTTGAATCAGTTTGGCTGAGGGCAAAGTTAAGATTCATAACTTAATATTAATTTTACGTTGAACTAGAGCGCTCTCTTTTTACTGTTGACTGACTTGTTTGCTTGTCTCTATCCATATTATACAGACAGGTTATACTGACTATCATTGTGCATTATGACTAACAATTAAGCAATATTTTAATGAAGGGACAACTGAGGAAACCCGGGCCCTTATTGACTGGTGGGCGGCCAACGAGAGCCTTTTCACAGGCCGGTGCTACTCCAGCAAGAGTGGATTGGAGTAAGTATTGATTTTGAGAGCTTTTATCATTGCGTGTATGTCTAGGGAAGGGATGGAGCCTTGTGCAATCTCAATCTGAAATAATTAATATCTTATTGAAGTGGCAACGTGTCACTGTGTTTTTTTGTTTTGCCAGGGACTTTGTTACCACTTCTGGCCTGGCGTTAACTGTAAAACAGGCCAGGAAGAAATGGAACAACCTGAAGGACAAATACAAGGTAATCTCTGCTTTGTATTATATACTGAGAGAGCCCTAATATGATTCCATGAAAAGAGTAATTTGCCAGGCCAATTATGAAACCTAACACAGACAACAGGGATGCAGTGGGTGTTCTTTGGGACTGTGAATATATTCAAACAGTCAGCTTCACAGTGTAGTAAATAATACCCTACTTTCAGGAGCTTAGGGACCCTCCAACAGGCAAAGGGGTGGAGGCCGGTAGTGTGACTGCTGCCACCTGGCAGTGGTACAGTGTCATGGATGCTGCACTCCAGGGGCAGCACTCAATCAGTCCGCCCCTGATTGTTGTAGCTAACCTGACTGCCACTACAGGTGGCAGTGTACCGGCCTCTGCCCCTTCTACTGAAGAAGCAAGAAGCCAGCCCACCAGGAAGAAGACCAGGGACAGAGAGGGTCTCCTGGACAATTTAAAAGAGCAGGCAGAAAGGGACGAGGAAAGAGAACGAGAGGCAGTGGCATTAGGAGAGACGGAGGACGCAGCCTTTAGGACCCCATTTGGTATGCATCACTTTAAGGTGATGCCATTTGGCCTCCATGGGGCACCAGCTACTTTTCAGAGACTAATGAACCATGTTTTGAGAGATGTGTCAGAGTTTTCAGCTGCCTACTTGGATGACGTGGTCATTTTCAGCCAGTCCTGGGAGGAACACATGTCACATCTGCAACAAGTCCTGCAATGTATTAAAGATGCAGGGTTAGCCATTAATCCAAAGAAATTTGCAGTAGCCGAGAAAGAGGTTGAGTATTTGGGTTATGTCATTGGCTTGGGCGAGATCAAGCCTCAAGTGGGGAAGGTGGAGGCCATTCAGGCATTCCCTGTTCCTACCACCAAGAAGAAGGTGAAGAGTTTCATGGGCCTGGTGGGGTGGTATTTCTGGCTGACAGCGTCGGAGAAGCGTTGCACATTTTATGGCTGGGAATGTGTTTCATTTTAACTGAGGTCCTGGTGTTTGGAGCTATACGCTAACCTGAGGATGCCATAGCACGGCAGGACACAAGCTACGGTGCTTTTGAAAACTTTTGGAGAGACTCGAGTGGATCTAGAACTCAACGAACACGTTCGCAGGGAAACAGCTCCACAACCCCGGTGCCCCGGTGGAGGAGGGGACCCAGCCCCGCTGCCAACCTGCCGCAGCAGACCGGCGAAATACAACTGGGGAGACTCGACTGTCATCACTGGCGTTCATGAATCGAGAAGGACTTCTTACTGGAACTGAAACGATGTACTGGGATTAAACTCTTTAAGTTTCGGTAAACTAAGTTTGTTTACATAGTAACGTTACTACTGTTCGTTTGTCTATCGTGTCGCTTTTATGAATAATATTTGAATGGCGCGTGCTCTTGTGTGGTGGAATGCGTGGATCCGCTGGAGGTTTGCTGGATTGATGAGTCATAATGAGGTTATTAGGAGGTAATTCAACTGTAGTAGGACAGCACTGAAGGGCCAGGTATAAAATCCACGGCCCGCCACTGGTATATGGTGAAGAGGAATGGAGCCAGAAGGGTTCCTTGTGGGGCCCCTGTGCTGCAGGACACCAGGCTGGACTCACACATACTGTGGACGGTTGGTGAGGTAGTCCAAGATCCATGCAGTGAGGTGGTGGTCCACCCCGGTCTGCTCCAGCTTGTCCCTCTCAGAAGCAAAGGCTGGTTGGTGTTGAAGGCACTAGAGAAATAAAAAAACATGACTCTCACAGTCCTTCCAGCCTTTTCCAGGTGATAAAGGCATATGTATAGCAGGTAGATGACAGTGTCATCCACCCCAATGCCAGATTGATAGGCGAACTGAAGTGGGTCCAAAGATGAGCTCACCAGGGGGCGGAGATGCACAAGGACCAGCCTCTCTTCAGCAGGTGGGATGTTAACACCGCCGGGTCCTTGGGTCGCGGGGTCTTTTGGACTGGTACCATGCAGGATGTTTTCCACAGCTGTGGTACTCTCCCCAGCTTCAAGCTCAAGTTGAAGACTTGAGCTTGAAGCTGGTCAGTTGTGAGGGACAAGTTGGGGTTGGGGGCTGTGTGCCGTAGGTTGTTGGAGGGGGGGTGGGGCGCTGGTCATGGAGTGTAGTGTATGAGGAGTGTGTGTGTGTGTGTGGGGGGGGGGGAGTGTTGTGGGGAAGGGGGTGGAGGAGGAGGGGCAATCTACAGGGGGGGTTGCAGCAGCAGGGAGGACTGGGGGAGGGGTGGATGACTGATCAAATCTGTTAAAGAATAAGTTCAGGTCATTCACACACTTTTGGTCCCCCGTAGGCTGTTGGTTGGGCCCCTTGTGGCCAGACATCGCCTTGAGGCCCTTCCAGACCCCGCTGATGTTATTCTGCTGCAGCTGGTCCTCCATCTTCGTCCTGTAGACTTTTTTCCCTTCCCCGATCTTCCTCCTAAGCTCCCTCTGCACAGTCTTCAGCTCCTCCTTGTTTCCTGATCTAAAGACCCTTTTCTCCTCCTTGAGGAGGGCCTTTATTTCAGGAGTGATCCAAGGTTTGCTGTTGGAAAAACACCGTACAGTCCTGGTGGGTACGGTGTTCTCCACACAGAAGTTGATGTAGTCCGTTATGCAGTGAGTGAGACTGTCGATGTCCTCCCCATGGGCATCACTAAATACTTACCACACAGTAGAGTCAAAACAGTCTTTCAGAGCCTCCTCGGCTTCCTCGGACCATCTTGTTACTGTGCGAGTCAAAGCTGGCTGCCTATGTACAAGAGGTTTGTACACAGGCAGGAGGTGCACCAGGTTGTGGTCAGATCTTCCCAGGCGAGGGAGAGGTGATGAAGTGTATGCCTCCTTGGTGTTGGCATAGACGAGATCCAGTGTTTCATTGTCTCTTGTGTGGCATGTGACATATTGGGTGAATGTGGAGGACGGAGGGGCATGATTAAAGTCACCAGAGAGAAGGAGGAGGGCACTGGGGTTTTGTGTCAGCAGCCTGCTTGTCAGCAGCCTGCTTGTCTTGTTGAAAAGTTTTCAGCCACCTTCAAAGAATAAACAGGAAGTCAAAGGATCCATGTGTTTGTAAATATATATGTATGTGGAAATGTCTGCATTGTATGTTATCCTTTGTTCTTTTCATGTCTGCCTGTGAAACACTTTTTGATATGTGTTGTATAAATAAGCTTTATTATTATCAATCACACAATATATCTTTTTAGATTAAACCTGAGACTTATAGCCAACAATCTTGCGATAAGTATTACAATTACACGGAAAATTTGGATTTTTTACTAAACGTGTTTGTTGTCAAATCTAAGAGCCAATAGACTTGTCAAAGTTCAGCTCCACACCCTTCTCACTCTACTTGTCAGCCACTCCCTCCTTATCAGTCTAACTCCCTTCACCTGGGTCTCTTCCTCTTTTCTCCCTGTTAAAGGTTTTTTTTGGGGGGAGTTTTTCTTGTTCCGATGTGAGGGTTCCATGACAGAGGATGTCGTATGTGTACAGATTATAAAGCCCTCTGAGGCAAATTTGTGATTTTGGGATATACAAAAATGTATTTAATTTAATTTAATTGAACCTGTTCACTCACCTGTCTCTGATCACTAATCAAGCCACTATATAGACTCCTGCCTCTCAGACACACATTGCCAGATTATTCTTTGCTACTCAATGCCAGACTTTCCAGCGCTTTATCCCGGACTGATTTCCCGTTGTCGACCCTTCCTGCGCCTGATCTACCCGTCTCGCCTGACTCCCGGTAAACTCACCAACCTTCTGTTCCTGACTTGTATTAATTCTGCCTGCTGTTTCTGCTGCTCTGCCAGAGACTTTGTATCACTCTGTGCCTGTTAAGTTCACAATAAAAGCCAATGGTTCCTGGAATCCTGTGTGCTGCAATTGGGTCCATACACAATCCGTTGCAAGACTCTTTGAACAGCCAGGCGTTTCCCATTATGCCCTGGGTCATGCAGTCGTTGGAGAGCAACTGTGGCTCTAAAAACTGCAGCCACCTCGATCTTGTGAGGTTATTGTTGACCACGTGTTCATGACGTCAAGTTGGACACAAATCTAACCAGCATGCATTGTGCGGCGATCGCCAGTGATCGATTCTCATCATCTCGAGCGAGCCTAATTGGGAGGGAATGATTGTTCTTCCTCTCTGTAGTTACTGTTGATTCACCATAAAGACTCACTGATCAGCATGCGTCAACATTCATAAGGTGCTTTGCATTGACCATTTATGGTTGAATTTGGGCGTTTAGAGGGCGGGATGTGAGGTTGAACCAGCTGTGCACATTTACAGGTTGATTTGGGATTTTTTTTAAAGGAAATTGCTTACTGGCAGGCGTACAAAAGGTTTTATAAATCTGAATATGTCTCATTTATAAAACGGTGCGCAGGATCCACACTAAATGTTTTTGTACATTCAAAGGAAGAAATGCATCTACGCCAAAAAACATTACCTACAAAGTACTATGGAGAGACACCTCCATACAGTCCAAATGTATCACTGTGTGTGTTCAGTCTTCTGTAGTTCTGTGTCTCCGCAGGTGTCTCTCCCATAAAGAGCCAATGAGATGAAAGCCCCAGAGGCCGGCTAAATGGATATGGTCATCAGTCTCTGACTACTTGCTGCTGTCAAGACTAAGTCAGTGGAAAAGGGGGAGAGGAATGGGAGCATATGGTTATTTTGGTGGGTGTGGACACAGGTTGAAATGTGGACATGGGGATGATATTTGATCGGCATTATTACGTATTGAATAATGCCTGGAGCTATTGATAAGTGTCAGAAAAATGAGCTCAGGAAGCTGATGTAAGGATACTGATGAGAGCTAGTGAGAAAAAAATATCTGGTTTTGAGCCAAAATTTGAGGACAATCAAAAATCCTGCTTTGCCCTGAAAAGTAATAAATCAAACAATATCCGCACATGAGTGGATTTCAAAGATAGCATGAAGAGAATCACTCCACATTTTTCACTCATCAACACAGGAGGGTTCCTTGTGCCCAAATCAGGATTATGGGGCATTAATCTAGTGGTGGGAGATGCAAGAGGAAAAACTGAATCCCTAGTTCAACTATACATGATATATTTTGATTTCACTTCTGTGATCTGAAACAATATGGACTAATGTACAGCATGTTTTGCATTGTGTTCTTGGCAGAAAAACACTGTCAGATGAAAAGCTAATGTGTCACTTGAAACAAAAAAAAAGAATGAGTGTGAACAACAGTCCTACTGTTTGAGCAGTCCATAATGTTAAATCACTTTATATCCATAACCAAGTCCTTTTTTATTGTAATAACATGAAAGCCTGAAAACAGACAAGAGCATATAATTATTCCAACAAATGCATATGAGTGCTTTTTAGGATTCATTTTTCTTTAATGTAAGCCGCGGAATGCAAAAAATAAGCAGGACTTTCACCAATAATAAATCTAATAGGTATCGAGACTGTCTATGCAATTTAAAATGATCTTGCAAAATTCACAAACACACCCTGGTAGTCCTTTTCATGACAGCAGGTTGTTTAAAAGGTGAGACAGGAAACTGGATGGGATTACTCCCATATTGCTATATTCTCGCTCTCTATTTAATCCCCTTGCAGAGAGTATCCCTGTTCAGACACTGGATAACAGATTTATCTGGGATAACATTCATGTCATTACATAGTCTCCCTCCTCTTAGAGGCCAAGGGGAGAAATAATCTGTTTACAACAGGGACGTTAAACAATGCTAGCAGATGTGTGTAGAAGCCTCCTGAAATGAGGACAGGCTTTCCAGCAGGTAGTATTAATCTCTTCTTTTCCGTGATCTGTCTCACTCTCTGTAATGCGCGCACACACACACTTTGTCTTTTTCTCTACTCTGTCTCTGAGTGTCGGGACATTAACCTGTTTTCTCTAGCAGTGAGAGTCCAGTGGTGCGACTTGGTGAGATGGGTGCTGTTAGCTGTATGTACAGTATGTGTGTGTGTTGGTGAGCATTCATGCATGTGTGTACAATTGCACTGGCCTTAGTGTGTTTTAATGGCAGAAAACTGTGCAGAAAAACAAATGACACTTTTGGTTTTCCTTATGAAAGCTCTCAATATGGAACGTGAGTTGTTCATGCTTCAGCACACGGGTCAATATCAAAAATGTATCAGGACCTGGAGAGAGGCTCTTTGCAATTACAATTCATTATTATTCCATTAGGATCCATAGAGAAGCACTCTCAGATACAGAGAGGAGTACAGCTCCTTCAGGCTCGTTCCAGCTTCTGAACAAACTGTAAATTTCGTCCGTCCTTCCCTTCATCCCTTCAATTGTGTTAATCCTGTAATTTAAATGAGTTAGAGGGTGTAGCTCAGCTGATTAACCCAACTCTGCTGCACTGTGGAGATGTTGCCAAGCTGATATGGGCGTTGACACCAGCAGCAGGGCATTAGGGCAGATTAGGGTCGGCCCAGCAAGCCCATTAAACCCCCCTGCCTGTTCTTGAGCTCTGGAGGCATTGCAAACCATAACCCCTGAGCAAGGCATGGAGAGTCAAGATATAGTGAGGTAAATGTTACAGGACCAAGAATGACACAAAGCTCACTCTGGTGCAACACATTTCATTTCCTGTAAATATATGAAAATACAAATCGGGTCAGAAGCGCTCTCTGTTCGGATTCCACTTCGCTCATCGCGTACTGTCAGCTTTCTTCTGCACTACTGGCATTAGCTTCTCCATAACAAATATAACTCATCATAGCAAAATGCCATAAACACACATTACTTTCCATACTTTTCACAGGATTTCTCAGAGAAATGACAAAGAAACATCAACAGTGAATACTGACTGAATTCTTATTTTGTAAAAGAACATTTTCATCTGACCCAGTGGCTTTGGAGGGATAGCATGTGGTATTAATAACATAAGCTAATACGTTAGCATGCTAGCAGCGATTAGCATTCAAATAGCAGTACATGTAATTAGCTCTCCAGCCTGACACTGGCTCATTCCTTACTACGTTGCTATAAACATTCTCTCAATTCATATATATATATATATATATATATATATATATATAACTAACTTCAGCTCTCATAGAACTGGGCTGTCTTTTAGATTAGTCAGCAGAATTATTTCAATGAGCTCCGCCATTTTTAACAATAGAAGCGAGGAAAAAAACTCATTCCCGACTACAATCAAGTGTCTCTGCATTTTACAGTTACTAAGGCTTCTCAAGTGAATACAGATTTTATATCAACATGTTTCTGTCTAAAGTCAGTTTACTTGTAAATATATGAAAATACAAGTCGGGTCAGAAGCACTCTGTCCAATTACACTTCGCTCATCACGTACTGACGGCTTTCTTCTGCTCTACTGGCGTTAGCTACTGCTCAGTATAATGCATAGCGCACCCTCTGCTGACAATATTGGGCTTAGCAGAAATAAAATAACCACACATCCGAGTAAACAACCTAATGACAGAATGATACAGGTAAGTGACAAAGAAATATACCTAACTTTGCACTGTTAACAAAACATCTCTGGGTCTTCTTCTACGTTTCTGAGACCTTAGCTTTTACTGAAAAAGAAATCCTAGGTTTAACAGTTTTAGATTTGTTGGACGTTTTACTGGACTGTTTGTTTTGTTTTTGTTAGCATCCTGGACGAGGAAGCGAACCATTTTCCTGCAGAAGTGAAGAAACGGACTTCTTCAGAGAGAGAGAGAGAGAAGCACATTTCTCCTCTCCACCCAAGTTGACTTTATGCTAGCCGTAAGACGGGAATTTCCGTACTGAGCCGAAGAAATTCTCTGCCACCGAGATAATCTATCGCGCCGCACAGAGCCGTGCTGCCTGAGTTCCACCGACAAACTCAGAAGGAACGCATCTTCAACCACCTCATAGTAAGGCAAATAGAGTCTGGGCAGAGTTAGGTTATTGTGTTTATTATCTTGTTTGTGTTGCTAAATTAGTCATGTTTATAACGTGGAGTTATTCAATAAATGCCGAGATTAACGATCAAGATTGTTAATGTTGTGTAGAAATTACTGTGTATTTTCATACTACTGCAATGGTGTTGAGATAATTCATCGCTAGTGAGGCCGGAAGTTGTTTCTCACCAGTTCAGAGGTCAGAACCGCGACTGTGCAATCAAAGAGTCGTCAGCTGTGCTTCTGTAGACGAGATAATTATCTTCCGTACTCCACCGCAGCGGGGAGGATCTTAATCTGTTTTTGGAGGACTCTTTTGTTTTGTTTGCTTTCTCTATTCTTTTACTAACCCACACACACATATAGCTTTAAGCTAATGTAGCTCCAGGGCTGCGCTAACGGCTTCAGACACCTGTAGCTAACGAGAGCACTTTTGTCTACCGCCATTGTAGAGCCTCGTGCTATCTTGTGGTCTCGCGAGAGACGTCGCCATGTTTCAGATTACGTCATACGTTGTCTGAGCTGTTCTCTCGCTCCTCCTCCCTACACACATGCTGCATGCGCACACACACACACACACACACTGCACACATACACCCCCCCCTTTTGCATAGTCTGTTGATTTTAGATAGCGTGCTCATAAATGTATAGTTGTTAGTTTTAGATATTAGTTGACTAGATCATTATTATTGGAACTTAATAAACTCTGTTATATTTTAAAGAGCAGCTTTCTTTGTGCCTGTATTGTGGTAATAGCTGGATATGTGGCCTGTTGCTCGAACTTAAACCTTCACTTTCACTCTGAATGTATAATAGTACTTTGACTGTTGACATTGTGAGTGAACACTAATTATGAGACTTAGTTTATCGTTTGGTTATTGGTCCCTGTTCGCAGGGTGGTGCCCCGTTATTATTAATAATCTTACTGACATTAATAATTCTATTGATGTCAATAATTTAGTTTTCTTAAATGCTGATAACTCAAACACGCTCCTTTTCATTCCCAACAACCACTCAGCCACAGTCGCCCTTTTTTAGTGTTCTTAATTCATCTTTAGAAATCGGGAGAGGAGCTTTGTCTGTCAAAACTTACGAACTTATTGAAACAGCTCAGTGGATCAGTGGACCATGACCTGTACAACATGGAGGGGTCAAAGAAGCACCTTGCACATTAAAACCAAAACCATAAGAAAAGTATAGTTTTAATTTTGTACTACCATGTCATTTGCAAGTGCCTTCATCATTTCAAGACACACACACACACACACGCACGCAAAGCCCTCCCAAAGCAGCATAAGTAGAGCTTATCCCTTCTTGGAGTGCTCTGATCTGATCTGGCATATCTCATCCCTGTTCACCCCATGGGTCAAACGCACACACACTCACTCTTCATCAGAGCACTATGTGATTTCTTTGCCAGCATGTGGATCAATTACAGGTGGAGAAGGTGGTGGGGGAGCAGGAGGTGCAGGCCTCTGATCTGGGTGTGGCTCTGGCAAGACTCAGTCACCCTACAGGCCTCCAATCCAGGGACACAAGCAGAACATCATGATTCTTCAACTTTAGACAGTAATTAGGCCACGACTAAATGACCTCCAGTTGAACAGACACTTAAATAAAGTTACATGTAAAATAAAAATAATATTGCAGGCTTCAGGGGGATTCAAACAGAAAAAGGAAACAGAAATTGTGTGTTAAATAGACAGGTTTTCCATTTACAAATGAATAAGATTTGAATGAATGACAAAACTAATTGTCATGATAGCTGCTTTTTGGCCAGCCATATAGAGGCATCAGCTGCCCTACCACCCGACTTCAGAGTAGCTTCTTTCCTAAGGCTGAGAGACAGATATTCATCCTCGACAAGCAAAATGACAAACTGCATTTCGCCCTGCGCCCCTGTGCTGCACAATGACAATAAATGAAACCCTGTAACCTTCGATATGTACATTTTCATCATCAGACAATAGTCGGAGGATTCTGAGTATGCATTTTCATACGATGCTTTCTGCCTCTTTTGCTCCCCACAAGGACTTTTTACCTGCATTCAGCCAAAGCCTGCTCAAATGTGATTGGTCAATACTACTCCGACTACAAACGGAAACAAGAATGCTTCCATTATCAAAATCTTGTATCGTTTTTTATGGAGAACCAGTAGGAAACCAGTAAAATTACTGCTACGAGGTAAATTTGTATCCTCACATTACGCATTACCGAAGTAATTTATATCTATAGGTAACAGTTTTCTAGACCTCTGCTGGCTATAGCTAGCGAACAAGAAGCATATTCTAGTGACAAATGGCAGCAAGGCTACTGTAGTAATAATGCTAACTTTTTTTGTCATTTGGGTGAACTGACCCTTTAAGAACACCACAAAAATGTCATTAGCGTGGCCTGTGGTGCTAAGGGAAGTTGATACCAGGCCCTTGTGTTTGAAATGGATGGTGAGATCAGCGGTCAGTGAGTGTGGTTCATTAGTTTGCATCTGTGATTGGCTCCACTGAGTGACTTATGGCTGTAATTTAGCCTTAATTATATACACCATTACTTTAACTCTAATTAGACTGTCACTAAGGGGAAGGATAAAGGATACGCACAAACTTCCTGAAGAGATTCATAGATACAGGGTTTATGACAAATATGTTAATTTTAAAGAACATCCCTGTGCATGAAAAGAGAAGCGTCGGAAAATGTACAACATAGACACAGTGTAAGCAATGTAAATCACAGGCATCCAAAACATAAGAAAATTACAGCAAGGCAATTACGAAGTGATGTTGAGTTCAATGCTCCAGCCCTGACCCTGGGGTCATGCTTTTATAGTGGACCACTTCATCACGGAAACAATCTGCTGGGCGATTGCAGACTAAAGACACACAACCTCACCTGATGACCTTGCCACATGATCCACGGAAGGAGGTTGGAGAATAAAATAAACAGGAAATAATAAGAAAGATAAATTGGTTCTACCACACTTCATAAATGTTTGTCATGTCATGGTGGAATAAAGGGAAATCTTTAGGGTGACTGGTGGTAAGTGTTCACGATGGCAGTAGTCACACACAAAAGAATTGGAGTGAATAGAGTGAACTAGGCCAGAGCAAGAGACATAAACGTACGAGAGGTCACGAGAGGTCATCATTTGAGAAACAGCCTCTCCAGCTGTTCCATTGTACTTTTATAACTTAAATAACGATATATGTAACTTCCTTTATCCTTCTACATGCACAATCTATCACATACAGCTGTTTGGAATCATTTTGGAGAGCTAGAACCCTCTCCAAAGCCTCTCTGTGCCCGGCGACCTACGGCAGAATGCGCCATAGCGGGTGTTTGAGTGGCCTTTGTACAGCCTCTGGTTGGACGATTTCTTCGTATGACATGTCTATGCATGTGTCTGGATCTGGCCAATGGAGTCGTGTCAACGGAATTTTCCGAAAAGCTTTAGTTTTCCGAAAAATGCCGATTTACGCAGCCGAGACCCGGCGAGTGTACTCAATGTGAAACGTGGTCCCCCGAGCTCATTTGACCCCCCTTTCTCCAGGAAACAGTTTTATTATACGGGAAATAGATGGGAAAAGGCGCTTCAGCGGTCAGAATGGAATATTGAGGACTTCTTTTGTAATTTTTCTTCGAAATGGTGAGTGCAACTTCAGAATTCTTCAGCGGTGTCACTGGCTGCCGAGGGTGCTCTTCCCCGGCTAACGTTTGAACAGATTGCCGGAGAGTAAATCCAAAATGTACATTCGAAGCTGGGTCGGAAGCTAATGTTGCTAAGTATGTAGCTTTAGCTTGGACGGTAAAGGAACGTCTTTCGCTGGACTTTTTTGGCTGCGTATCTTGGGAAAATGAATGTGAAAAAGTGACTATATTTAGCAGGAGGCTAGTAAGGTTATCGTAGATCGTGTTTTATTGTGTTTTCAGTGTGTAAAGTGTTATATATGCAGTTGCTCATTAAAACGGTATGCTACATTCTTGTAGATTCATTGTATTTGTTACTGAAAATTGCTTTCTTCGGTACCGTTCGGGTCCAGAAGGTCTTTATTGATATTCTTGGAGGCTCTGATGTGGTCTGTTATTAATCTTAAATGAAATTAGTTTGTGACAATATAGCATTTCCTTTTCATTTAAATCTGAATTTAGAGGGAAGATAGCTCCTATATGAGATTAAAAGGGTTTTAATTTCGGAATTTTACATCAGAATATCGTAAATTTTCTCTGGGTGACACTCTGAGGTGGTCTGCTGTCATTCTGTAGTAAAGTAAATGTGTGGCAATAGCAAGTTTCCTTTTAATTCTAAACTGAATATAGAGGGAAGATGGCTCATATATGAGATTTTAAAGGGCTTTAATTTGAGAATCAAATTGTCATCTGAGGTGGTCTGCTAACACTCCCATTAATCACCAAGTGCAACCTGGAAGATTCTGATTTTGAGGTTGTGTACTGTAATTTTGAAATCAGATTGGTCTTTGGAAATGTGTTCTTTATTAATGAGTTTGACAAATAATTCACACAATCAGAATTCAAGTTTTCTCTGAAATACGGTTTGCAGACAATAATTATTTTTGAGTCTATCTAAATTCATTTTTATTTAATTTCCTGTTCATTTAATTAGTTTAATTTATGTATTTGTTTGTTTACTTATTTACTAATTTATTTATTATTGTCAAAAAAACAGACTGACTGACTAACTGAATGAACATGAAATTACCTATCACATTCACCGGAACAATGCTGTATTTTTAAGTCAGTTCTTATACACTCTTACCATAATGCCTAGTATATACACGTACCGCAAAACAATGTGGGGGCTGGCTTGACCTGTTTTTCAAAGGGGAGGCTGGCTTGATAGCAGATGTATGAGGGGAAGAGGCGCAGAAAAAGCAAATGGCCAAAGCGAGACTCAAAAATTACATGACAAGTAATATTTGTTGACGATAGTCGTTTAGTAACATCCCACGCAGAAAGAGCTGCAAAACATTGAGTCTATTCAATATATTGCCCACCCCTATTTACAGCTATACAGTAGGCTATATCCTATTATATCTGATGATTGGCTGTTTTCTGTCTCTATAACAAGTATGACAGTCAAATAACCCAATGTTCTGTCTTGTTGTTGAAATGGATGTCAGATCTCTTTGGTCTATTGCAGGACAATGTCAGTTTTATGGCACGGGTCACATCTGCTATGGGATAATGACAGGGGTAAGCCAAATGGAACATGAGGTAGGTGCTTATTTGTGTGTGTGTGTGTGAGTGAATGTGCGTGTGCTCATGCACGTGCGGTTGAAAGGGAGGACTAATGAGTCTTCTATGAGGTATTATCTGTACCTTAGCTCGGCACTCTGCAATAATAAAAGCCAACATTGCAGAGCTCCCTAACAGGAGTCTGCAATACAACATACACCTCTGCCAATTCAAGTGATAAGCATCCACTTATGAAGTACAAACCTCTTCTTGGATCAAAAACAGTTATCTGCTTAATCTGATGACTAAACAGATTGTTTCTTTCATAATACGTGTCAGTTGTTTTAGAATCATATAATTTTAACTTAAGGTATTTTTTTGGTGGAAATCTGAAAGGGACTCAAGTGGAATCATTGTATCTTACAGTGTTGATATGATTCTCAGATTGTGAGACATTTCTGCATGATGTGGCTTCACACAGACTGTCCTTTGTCAGGATCAGCTGACTATTGGCAGCTGCACTATATTGTGTAATGCTGTCCAACGGCTAAGCTAATTATGAGATTGGTCTTAGAGTGCAGAGTGTCAGCTTAGAGTGTTGTAAACACAGTTCAAAATGGCACCAATGACCCAAATCCATTCCTGTATCCACGAATCAAAGCATTTCTATGGGAACTTAAGTTTTAAGCATTTAGATGTACATGATATGGCACAACGCTTTAAAGATACAACACAATGTGTGACAGGATCTAAATCAATCAATCATATTCGTTGAGAGTTGATAATGACACCTACGAGATATCGGACATGACCATCTTTTGGACCTATCCCTGGTTCCCCGCAATAAATAATGATGGGAATTATGTGCTTCTGAGGCCATTGATTCTCCAATCAAGTATGTGAGTGGAGGGAGAGAGATGAGAAAGAGATAAGTTCTTGCTCTTAGAACAACTCATACTGATACTGACACTCATTGTGTGATGGAGGGTCTAATGTAAGAGCCAAATACACAATCACTCTCCAATGTCCAGGTACTGACACACACACACACACACACACACACACACACATTTTAATTTTATACATTTTATACATTTTTCCTTGTTCAGAATC
>JAVDOI010000016.1:0-57500 GCA_032191485.1 Leptoclinus maculatus
TCTCGTCTTCTCTCCAACCTCCCTGTCTGTCCTTCCCCCAACCTCCCTGTCTGTTCTTCCCCCAACCTCCACTGTCTGTCTTTCCCGCCAACCGTCCCTGTCTGTCTGTCTTTCTCCACCCAACCTCCTGTCTGTCCTTCCCCCAACCTCCCTGTCTGTCCTTCCCCCAAACCTCCCCTGTCTGTCTTCCCGCCAACCTCCCTGTCTGTCTTTCCCCCACCTCGCATGGTCTTCTCTCTTTCTCCCCAACCTCCCTGTCTGTCGTCTTCTTCTCCCCAACCTCCCCTGTCTGTCTTTCCCCCAACCTCCCTGTCTGTCTTTCCCCCCAACCTCCCTGTCTGTCTGTCTTCTCCCAACCTCCCTGTCTGTCTTCCCCCAACCTCCCTGTCTGTCTCTCTTTCTTCCCCAACCTCCCTGTCTGTCTTTCCCCCAACCTCCCCTGTCTGTCTTTCCCCCAACCTCCCTGTCTGTCTTCCCCCAACCTCCCTGTCTGTCTTTCTCCCCAACCTCCCTGGTCTGTCTTTCCCCAACCTCCTGTCTGTCTTTCCTCCCAACCTCCCTGTCTGTCCTTTCTCCCAACCTCCCTGTCTGTCTCTTCCCCAACCTCCCTGTCTGTCTGTCTTTCTCCCAACCTCCCCTGTCTGTCTTCCCCAACCTCCCTGTCTGTCTGTCTTCTTCCAACCTCCCTGTCTGTCTTCCCCAACCTCCCTGTCTGTCTTTCCCCAAACCTCCCTGTCTGTCTGTCTTTCTCCCAACCTCCCTGTCTGTCTTCCCCAACCTCCCTGTCTGTCTTTCCCCCAACCTCCCTGTCTGTCTGTCTTCTCCCCAACCTCCCTGTCTGTCTTTCCCCCAACCTCCCTGTCTGTCTGTCTTTCTCCCAACCTCCCTGTCTGTCTTTCCCCCAACCTCCCTGTCTGTCTGTCTTCCTTCCCAACCTCCCTGTCTGTCCTTCTCCCCAACCTCCCTGTCTGTCTTTCCCCCAACCTCCCTGTCTGTCTTTCCCCAACCTCCCTGTCTGTCTGTCTTTCTCCCAACCTCCCTGTCTGTCTTTCCCCCAACCTCCCTGTCTGTCTGTCTTTCTCCCACCTCCCTGTCTGTCTTTCCCCCAACCTCCCTGTCTGTCTTTCCCCAACCTCCCTGTCTGTCTTTCCCCAACCTCCCTGTCTGTCTGTCTTTCTCCCAACCTCCCTGTCTGTCCTTCCCCCAACCTCCCTGTCTGTCTGTCTTTCCTCCCAACCTCCCTGTCTGTCTTTCCCCCAACCTCCCTGTCTGTCTGTCTCTTCTCCCCAACCTCCCTGTCTGTCTTTCCCCCAACCTCCCTGTCTGTCTTTCCCCCAACCTCCCTGTCTGTCTGTCTTCCTCCCAACCTCCCTGTCTGTCTTTCCCCAACCTCCCTGTCTGTCTTTCCCCCAACCTCCCTGTCTGTCTTCCCCCAACCTCCCTGTCTGCTCTCTTCCCCAACCTCCCTGTCTGTCTGTCTTTCTCCCAACCTCCCTGTCTGTCTTTCCCCCAACCTCCCTGTCTGTCTTTCCCCCAACCTCCTGTCTGTCTGTCTTCTCCCAACCTCCCTGTCTGTCCTTCCCCCAACCTCCCTGTCTGTCCTTCCCCCCAACCTCCCTGTCTGTCGTCTTTCTCCCAACCTCCCTGTCTGTCTTTCCCCAACCTCCCTGTCTGTCTTTCCTCCAACCTCCCTGTCTGTCCTTTCCCCAACCTCCTGTCTTCTGTCTTTCTCCCAACCTCCCTGTCTGTCTTTCCCCCAACCTCCCTGTCTGTCTGTTTCTCCCCAACCTCCCTGTCTGTCCTTCCCCCAACCTCCCTGTCTGTCTGTCCTTCCTCCCAACCTCCCTGTCTGTCTTTCCCCCAACCTCCCTGTCTGTCTGTCTTTCTCCCAACCTCCCTGTCTGTCTTTCCCCCAACCTCCCTGTCTGTCTCTCTTTCTCCCAACCTCCCTGTCTGTCTTTCCCCCAACCTCCCTGTCTGTCTTTCCCCCAACCTCCCTGTCTGTCTTTCCCCCAACCTCCCTGTCTGTCTGTCTTTCTCCCAACCTCCCTGTCTGTCCTTCCCCCAACCTCCCTGTCTGTCTGTCTCCCCAACCTCCCTGTCTGTCTGTCTTTCTCCCAACCTCCCTGTCTGTCTTTCTTCCCCAACCTCCCTGTCTGTCTCTCTTTCCCCCAACCTCCCTGTCTGTCTGTCTTTCTCCCAACCTCTCTGTCTGTCTTTCCCCCAACCTCCCTGTCTGTCTGTCTTTCTCCCAACCTCCCTGTCTGTCTTTCCCCCAACCTCCCTGTCTGTCTTTCCCCAACCTCCCTGTCTGTCTTTCCCCCAACCTCCCTGTCTGTCTTCCCCCAACCTCCCTGTCTGTCCTTTCCCCAACCTCCCTGTCTGTCTGTCTTCCCCCAACCTCCCTGTCTGTTTTTTCCCCCAAACTCCCCTGTCTGTCTGTCTTTCTCCCAACCTCCCGTGTCTGTCCTTCCCCCAACCTCCCTGTCTGTCTGTCTTCCTCCCAACCTCACCTGTCTGTCTTTCCCCCAACCTCCTGTCTGTCTGTCTTTCTCCCAACCTCACCTGTCTGTCTTTCCCCCAACCTCCCTGTCTGTCTGTCTTTCTCCCAACCTCCCTGTCTGTCTTTCCCCCAACCTCCCTGTCTGTCTTTCCCCAACCTCCCTGTCTGTCTTTCCCCAACCTCCCTGTCTGTCCTTCCCCAACCTCCCTGTCTGTCCTTCCCCCACCTCCCTGTCTGTCTGTCTTTCTCCCAACCATCCCTCTCTGTCTTTCCCCCAACCTCCCTGTCTGTCTGTCTGTCTTTCTCCCAACGTCCCTGTCTGTCTTTCCCCCAACCTCCCTGTCTGTCTTTCCCCAACCTCCCTGTCTGTCTGGTCTTCCTCCCAACCTCCCTGTCTGTCTTTCCCCCAACCTCCCTGTCTGTCTGTCTTTCTCCCAACCTCCCTGTCTGTCTTTCCCCAACCTCCCTGTCTGTCTCTCTTTCTCCAACCTCCCTGTCTGTCTTTCCCCAACCTCCCTGTCTGTCTTTCCCCCAACCTCCCTGTCTGTCTTTCCCCCAACCTCCCTGTCTTCTGTCTTTCTCCCAACCTCCCTGTCTGTCCTTCCCCAACCTCCCTGTCTGTCCTTCCCCAACCTCCCTGTCTGTCTGTCTTTCTCCCAACCTCCCTGTCTGTCTTTCCCCCAACCTCCCTGTCTGTCTGTCTTTCTCCCAACCTCCCTGTCTGTCTTTCCCCCAACCTCCCTGTCTGTCTGTCTTTCTCCCAACCTCCTGTCTGTCCTTCCCCCAACCTCCCTGTCTGTCTGTCTTTCTCCCAACCTCCCTGTCTGTCTTTCCCCCAACCTCCCTGTCTGTCTGTCTTTCTCCCAACCTCCCTGTCTGTCCTTACCCCAACCTCCCTGTCTGTCTGTCTTCCTCCAACCTCCTGTCTGTCCTTTCCCCAACCTCCCTGTCTGTCTGTCTTTCTCCCAACCTCCTGTCTGTCTTTCCCCCAACCTCCCTGTCTGTCTCTCTTTCTCCCAACCTCCCTGTCTGTCTTTCCCCCAACCTCCCTGTCTGTCTTTCCCCCAACCTCCCTGTCTGTCTTTCCCCCAACCTCCCTGTATGTCTGTCTTTCTCCCAACCTCCCTGTCTGTCCTACCCCCAACCTCCCTGTCTGTCTTTCCCCAACCTCCCTGTCTGTCTGTCTTTCTCCCAACCTCCTGTCTGTCTTTCCCCAACCTCCCTGTCTGTCTCTCTTTCCCCCAACCTCCCTGTCTGTCTGTCTTTCTCCCAACCTCTCTGTCTGTCTTTCCCCCAACCTCCCTGTCTGTCTGTCTTTCTCCCAACCTCCCTGTCTGTCTTTCCCCCAACCTCCCTGTCTGTCTTTCCCCCAACCTCCCTGTCTGTCTTTCCCCCACCTCCCTGTCTGTCCTTCCCCCAACCTCCCTGTCTGTCCTTCCCCCAACCTCCCTGTCTGTCTGTCTTTCTCCCAACCTCCCTCTCTGTCTTTCCCCCAACCTCTCTGTCTGTCTGTCTGTCTTTCTCCCAACCTCCCTGTCTGTCTTTCCCCCAACCTCCCTGTCTGTCTTTCCCCCAACCTCCCTGTCTGTCTGTCTTCCTCCCAACCTCCCTGTCTGTCTTTCCCCCAACCTCCCTGTCTGTCTGTTCTTTCTCCCAACCTCCCCTGTCTGTCTTTCCCCCAACCTCCCTGTCTGTCTCTCTTTCTCCCAACCTCCCTGTCTGTCTTTCCCCCAACCTCCCTGGTCTGTCTTTCCCCCAACCTCCCTGTCTGTCTTTCCCCCAACCTCCCTGTCTGTCTGTCTTTCTCCCAACCTCCCTGTCTGTCCTTCCCCAACCTCCTGTCTGTCCTTCCCCCACCTCCCTGTCTGTCCTTCCCCCAACCTCCCTGTCTGTCCTTCCCCAACCTCCCTGTCTGTCTGTCTTTCTCCCAACCTCCCTGTCTGTCTTTCCCCAACCTCCCTGTCTGTCTGTCTTTCTCCCAACCTCCCTGTCTGTCTTTCCCCCAACCTCCCTGTCTGTCTGTCTTTCTCCCAACCTCCTGTCTGTCCTTCCCCAACCTCCTGTCTGTCTGTCTTTCTCCCAACCTCCCTGTCTGTCTTTCCCCCAACCTCCCTGTCTGTCTGTCTTTCTCCCAACCTCCCTGTCTGTCCTTCCCCCAACCTCCCTGTCTGTCTGTTTTTCCTCCCAACCTCCCTGTCTGTCTTTCCCCAACCTCCCTGTCTGTCTGTCTTTCTCCCAACCTCCCTGTCTGTCTTTCCCCAACCTCCCTGTCTGTCTCTCTTTCTCCCAACCTCCCTGTCTGTCTTTCCCCCAACCTCCCTGTCTGTCTTTCCCCCAACCTCCCTGTCTGTCTTTCCCCAACCTCCCTGTCTGTCTGTCTTCTCCCAACCTCCCTGTCTGTCCTACCCCCCAACCTCCCTGTCTGTCTCTCTTTCTCCCAACCTCCCTGTCTGTCTTTCCCCCAACCTCCCTGTCTGTCTTTCCCCCAACCTCCCTGTCTGTCTTTCCCCCAACCTCCCTGTCTGTCTTTCCCCCAACCTCCCTGTCCTGTCTGTCTTTCTCCCAACCTCCCTGTCTGTCCTTCCTCCCAACCTCCCTGTCTGTCCTTCCCCCAACCTCCCTGTCTGTCCTTCCCCCAACCTCCCTGTCTGTCCTTCCCCCAACCTCCCTGTCTGTCTGTCTTTCTCCCAACCTCCCTGTCTGTCCTTCCCCCAACCTCCCTGTCTGTCTGTCCTTTCTCCCAACCTCCCTGTCTGTCCTTCCCCAACCTCCCTGTCTGTCCTTCCCCAACCTCCCTGTCTGTCCTTCCCCCAACCTCCCTGTCTGTCTTTCCCCCAACCTCCCTGTCTGTCTTTCCCCAACCTCCCTGTCTGTCTGTCTTTCTCCAACCTCCCTGTCTGTCCTACCCCCAACCTCCCTGTCTGTCTTTCCCCCAACCTCCCTGTCTGTCTGTCTTTCCCCCAACCTCCCTGTCTGTCTGTCTTCTCCAACCTCCCTGTCTGTCTTTCTCCCCCAACCTCCCTGTCTGTCTTTCCCCCAACCTCCCTGTCTGTCTTCCCCACCTCCTGTCTGTCTTCCCCCAACCTCCCTGTCTGTCTGTCTGTCTTTCTCCCAACCTCCCTGTCTGTCTTTCCCCAACCTCCCTGTCTGTCTTTCCCCCAACCTCCCTGTCTGTCTTTCCCCCAACCTCCCTGTCTGTCTTTCTCCCAACCTCCCTGTCTGTCTTCCCCAACCTCCCTGTCTGTCCTTCCCCCAACCTCCCTGTCTGTCCTTCCCCCAACCTCCCTGTCTGTCCTTTCCCCCACCTCCCTGTCTGTCTGTCTTCTCCCAACCTCCCTGTCTGTCTTTCCCCCAACCTCCCTGTCTGTCTGTCTTTCCTCCCACCTCCCTGTCTGTCTTTCCCCCAACCTCCCTGTCTGTCTGTCTTTCTCCCCAACCTCCCTGTCTGTCCTTCCCCCAACCTCCCTGTCTGTCTGTCTTCTCCCAACCTCCCTGTCTGTCTTTCCCCCAACCTCCCTGTCTGTCTGTCTTTCTCCAACCTCCCTGTCTGTCCTTCCCCCAACCTCCCTGTCTGTCTGTCTTCCTCCCAACCTCCCTGTCTGTCTTTCCCCCAACCTCCCTGTCTGTCTGTCTTTCTCCCAACCTCCCTGTCTGTCTTCCCCCAACCTCCCTGTCTGTCCTCTCTTCTCCCCAACCTCCCTGTCTGTCTTTCCCCAACCTCCCTGTCTGTCTTTCCCCCAACCTCCCTGTCTGTCTTTCCCCCAACCTCCCTGTCTGTCTGTCTTTCTCCCAACCTCCCTGTCTGTCCTTCCCCCACCTCCCTGTCTGTCTGTCTTTCTCCCAACCTCCCTGTCTGTCCTTCCCCAACCTCCCTGTCTGTCCTTCCCCAACCTCCCTGTCTGTCTTTCCCCCAACCTCCCTGTCTGTCTTTCCCCAACCTCCCTGTCTGTCTGTCTTTCTCCCAACCTCCTGTCTGTCTTTCCCCCAACCTCCCTGTCTGTCTTTCCCCCAACCTCCTCCCTGTCTGTCTTTCCCCCAACCTCCCTGTCTGTCTTTCCCCCAACCTCCTGTCTGTCTTTCCCCCAACTCCTGTCTGTCCTTCCCCCAACCTCCCTGTCTGTCTGTCTGTCTTTCTCCCAACCTCCCTGTCTGTCTTTCGCCCAACCTCCCTGTCTGTCTTTCCCCCAACCTCCCTGTCTGTCTTTCCCCCAACCTCCCTGTCTGTCTGTCTTCCTCCCAACCTCCCTGTCTGTCTTTCCCCCAACCTCCCTGTCTGTCTGTCTTTCTCCCAACCTCCCTGTCTGTCTTTCCCCAACCTCCCTGTCTGTCTCTCTTTCTCCCAACCTCCCTGTCTGTCTTTCCCCCAACCTCCCTGTCTGTCTTTCCCCCAACCTCCCTGTCTGTCTTTCCCCCAACCTCCCTGTCTGTCTGTCTTTCTCCCAACCTCCCTGTCTGTCCTTCCCCCAACCTCCCTGTCTGTCCTTCCCCCAACCTCCCTGTCTGTCCTTCCCCAACCTCCCTGTCTGTCTTTCCCCAACCTCCCTGTCTGTCCTTCCCCCAACCTCCCTGTCTGTCTGTCTGTCTTTCTCCCAACTCCCTGTCTGTCTTTCGCCCAACCTCCCTGTCTGTCTTTCCCCCAACCTCCCTGTCTGTCTCTCTTTCTCCCAACCTCCCTGTCTGTCTTTCCCCCAACCTCCCTGTCTGTCTTTCCCCCAACCTCCCTGTCTGTCTTTCCCCCAACCTCCCTGTCTGTCTGTCTTTCTCCCAACCTCCCTGTCTGTCCTTCCCCCAACCTCCCTGTCTGTCTGTCTTTCTCCCAACCTCCCTGTCTGTCTTTCCCCCAACCTCCCTGTCTGTCTTTCCCCAACCTCCCTGTCTGTCTTTCCCCCAACCTCCCTGTCTGTCTGTCTTTCTCCCAACCTCCCTGTCTGTCCTTCCCCCATGTCTGTCTGTCTTTCTCCCAACCTCCCTGTCTGTCCTTCCCCCAACCTCCCTGTCTGTCTTTCCCCCAAACCTCCCTGTCTGTCTGTCTTTCTCCCAACCTCCCTGTCTGTCTTTCCCCAACCTCCCTGTCTGTCTCTCCTTTCCCCCCAACCCTCCCTGTCTGTCTGTCTTTCTCCCAACCTCCCTGTCTGTCTTTCCCCCAACCTCCCTGTCTGTCTGTCTTTCTCCCAACCTCCCTGTCTGTTTTTCCCCCAAACTCCCTGTCTGTCTGTCCTTTCTCCCAACCTCCCTGTCTGTCCTTTCCCCCAACCTCCCTGTCTGTCTGTCTTCTCCCAACCTCCCTGTCTGTCTTTCCCCCAACCTCCCTGTCTGTCTGTCTTTCTCCCAACCTCCCTGTCTGTCTTTCCCCCAACCTCCCTGTCTGTCTGTCTTTCTCCCAACCTCCCTGTCTGTCTTTCCCCCAACCTCCCTGTCTGTCTTTCCCCCAACCTCCCTGTCTGTCTTTCCCCCAACCTCCCTGTCTGTCCTTCCCCCAACCTCCCTGTCTGTCCTTCTCCCCAACCTCCCTGTCTGTCTGTCTTTCTCCCAACCTCCCTGTCTGTCTTTCCCCCAACCTCCCTGTCTGTCTGTCTGTCTTTCTCCCAACGTCCCTGTCTGTCTTTCCCCCAACCTCCCTGTCTGTCTTTCCCCCAACCTCCCTCCTGTCTGTCTTCCTCCCAACCTCCCTGTCTGTCTTTCCCCCAACCTCCCTGTCTGTCTGTCTTTCTCCCAACCTCCCTGTCTGTCTTTCCCCCAACCTCCCTGTCTGTCTCTCTTTCTCCCAACCTCCCTGTCTGTCTTTCCCCCAACCTCCCTGTCTGTCTTTCCCCCAACCTCCCTGTCTGTCTTTCCCCCAACCTCCCTGTCTGTCTGTCTTTCTCCCAACCTCCCTGTCTGTCCTTCCCCCAACCTCCCTGTCTGTCCTTCCCCCAACCTCCCTGTCTGTCTGTCTTTCTCCCAACCTCCCTGTCTGTCTTTCCCCCAACCTCCCTGTCTGTCTTTCTCCCAACCTCCCTGTCTGTCTTTCCCCCAACCTCCCTGTCTGTCTGTCTTTCTCCCAACCTCCCTGTCTGTCTTTCCCCCAACCTCCCTGTCTGTCTGTCTTTCTCCCAACCTCCCTGTCTGTCTTCCCCCAACCTCCCTGTCTGTCTGTCTTCCTCCCAACCTCCCTGTCTGTCTTTCCCCCAACCTCCCTGTCTGTCTGTCTTTCTCCCAACCTCCCTGTCTGTCTTTCCCCCAACCTCCCTGTCTGTCTCTCTTTCTCCCAACCTCCCTGTCTGTCTTTCCCCCAACCTCCCTGTCTGTCTTTCCCCCAACCTCCCTGTCTGTCTTTCCCCCAACCTCCCTGTCTGTCTGTCTTTCTCCCAACCTCCCTGTCTGTCCTACCCCCAACCTCCCTGTCTGTCTTTCCCCCAACCTCCCTGTCTGTCTGTCTTTCTCCCAACCTCCCTGTCTGTCTTTCCCCCAACCTCCCTGTCTGTCTCTCTTTCCCCCAACCTCCCTGTCTGTCTGTCTTTCTCCCAACCTCTCTGTCTGTCTTTCCCCCAACCTCCCTGTCTGTCTGTCTTTCTCCCAACCTCCCTGTCTGTCTTTCCCCCAACCTCCCTGTCTGTCTTTCCCCCAACCTCCCTGTCTGTCTTTCCCCCAACCTCCCTGTCTGTCCTTCCCCCAACCTCCCTGTCTGTCCTTCCCCCAACCTCCCTGTCTGTCTGTCTTTCTCCCAACCTCCCTCTCTGTCTTTCCCCCAACCTCTCTGTCTGTCTGTCTGTCTTTCTCCCAACCTCCCTGTCTGTCTTTCCCCCAACCTCCCTGTCTGTCTTTCCCCCAACCTCCCTGTCTGTCTGTCTTCCTCCCAACCTCCCTGTCTGTCTTTCCCCCAACCTCCCTGTCTGTCTGTCTTTCTCCCAACCTCCCTGTCTGTCTTTCCCCCAACCTCCCTGTCTGTCTCTCTTTCTCCCAACCTCCCTGTCTGTCTTTCCCCCAACCTCCCTGTCTGTCTTTCCCCCAACCTCCCTGTCTGTCTTTCCCCCAACCTCCCTGTCTGTCTGTCTTTCTCCCAACCTCCCTGTCTGTCCTTCCCCCAACCTCCCTGTCTGTCCTTCCCCCAACCTCCCTGTCTGTCCTTCCCCCAACCTCCCTGTCTGTCCTTCCCCCAACCTCCCTGTCTGTCTGTCTTTCTCCCAACCTCCCTGTCTGTCTTTCCCCCAACCTCCCTGTCTGTCTGTCTTTCTCCCAACCTCCCTGTCTGTCTTTCCCCCAACCTCCCTGTCTGTCTGTCTTTCTCCCAACCTCCCTGTCTGTCCTTCCCCCAACCTCCCTGTCTGTCTGTCTTTCTCCCAACCTCCCTGTCTGTCTTTCCCCCAACCTCCCTGTCTGTCTGTCTTTCTCCCAACCTCCCTGTCTGTCCTTCCCCCAACCTCCCTGTCTGTCTGTTTTCCTCCCAACCTCCCTGTCTGTCTTTCCCCCAACCTCCCTGTCTGTCTGTCTTTCTCCCAACCTCCCTGTCTGTCTTTCCCCCAACCTCCCTGTCTGTCTCTCTTTCTCCCAACCTCCCTGTCTGTCTTTCCCCCAACCTCCCTGTCTGTCTTTCCCCCAACCTCCCTGTCTGTCTTTCCCCCAACCTCCCTGTCTGTCTGTCTTTCTCCCAACCTCCCTGTCTGTCCTACCCCCAACCTCCCTGTCTGTCTCTCTTTCTCCCAACCTCCCTGTCTGTCTTTCCCCCAACCTCCCTGTCTGTCTTTCCCCCAACCTCCCTGTCTGTCTTTCCCCCAACCTCCCTGTCTGTCTGTCTTTCTCCCAACCTCCCTGTCTGTCCTTCCCCCAACCTCCCTGTCTGTCCTTCCCCCAACCTCCCTGTCTGTCCTTCCCCCAACCTCCCTGTCTGTCCTTCCCCCAACCTCCCTGTCTGTCTGTCTTTCTCCCAACCTCCCTGTCTGTCCTTCCCCCAACCTCCCTGTCTGTCTGTCTTTCTCCCAACCTCCCTGTCTGTCCTTCCCCCAACCTCCCTGTCTGTCCTTCCCCCAACCTCCCTGTCTGTCCTTCCCCCAACCTCCCTGTCTGTCTTTCCCCCAACCTCCCTGTCTGTCTTTCCCCCAACCTCCCTGTCTGTCTGTCTTTCTCCCAACCTCCCTGTCTGTCCTACCCCCAACCTCCCTGTCTGTCTTTCCCCCAACCTCCCTGTCTGTCTGTCTTTCCCCCAACCTCCCTGTCTGTCTGTCTTTCTCCCAACCTCCCTGTCTGTCTTTCCCCCAACCTCCCTGTCTGTCTTTCCCCCAACCTCCCTGTCTGTCTTTCCCCCAACCTCCCTGTCTGTCCTTCCCCCAACCTCCCTGTCTGTCTGTCTGTCTTTCTCCCAACCTCCCTGTCTGTCTTTCCCCCAACCTCCCTGTCTGTCTTTCCCCCAACCTCCCTGTCTGTCTTTCCCCCAACCTCCCTGTCTGTCTGTCTTTCTCCCAACCTCCCTGTCTGTCCTTCCCCCAACCTCCCTGTCTGTCCTTCCCCCAACCTCCCTGTCTGTCCTTCCCCCAACCTCCCTGTCTGTCCTTCCCCCAACCTCCCTGTCTGTCTGTCTTTCTCCCAACCTCCCTGTCTGTCTTTCCCCCAACCTCCCTGTCTGTCTGTCTTTCTCCCAACCTCCCTGTCTGTCTTTCCCCCAACCTCCCTGTCTGTCTGTCTTTCTCCCAACCTCCCTGTCTTTCCTTCCCCCAACCTCCCTGTCTGTCTGTCTTTCTCCCAACCTCCCTGTCTGTCTTTCCCCCAACCTCCCTGTCTGTCTGTCTTTCTCCCAACCTCCCTGTCTGTCCTTCCCCCAACCTCCCTGTCTGTCTGTCTTCCTCCCAACCTCCCTGTCTGTCTTTCCCCCAACCTCCCTGTCTGTCTGTCTTTCTCCCAACCTCCCTGTCTGTCTTTCCCCCAACCTCCCTGTCTGTCTCTCTTTCTCCCAACCTCCCTGTCTGTCTTTCCCCCAACCTCCCTGTCTGTCTTTCCCCCAACCTCCCTGTCTGTCTTTCCCCCAACCTCCCTGTCTGTCTGTCTTTCTCCCAACCTCCCTCTCTGTCTTTCCCCCAACCTCTCTGTCTGTCTGTCTGTCTTTCTCCCAACCTCCCTGTCTGTCTTTCCCCCAACCTCCCTGTCTGTCTTTCCCCCAACCTCCCTGTCTGTCTGTCTTCCTCCCAACCTCCCTGTCTGTCTTTCCCCCAACCTCCCTGTCTGTCTGTCTTTCTCCCAACCTCCCTGTCTGTCTTTCCCCCAACCTCCCTGTCTGTCTCTCTTTCTCCCAACCTCCCTGTCTGTCTTTCCCCCAACCTCCCTGTCTGTCTTTCCCCCAACCTCCCTGTCTGTCTTTCCCCCAACCTCCCTGTCTGTCTGTCTTTCTCCCAACCTCCCTGTCTGTCCTTCCCCCAACCTCCCTGTCTGTCCTTCCCCCAACCTCCCTGTCTGTCCTTCCCCCAACCTCCCTGTCTGTCCTTCCCCCAACCTCCCTGTCTGTCTGTCTTTCTCCCAACCTCCCTGTCTGTCTTTCCCCCAACCTCCCTGTCTGTCTGTCTTTCTCCCAACCTCCCTGTCTGTCTTTCCCCCAACCTCCCTGTCTGTCTGTCTTTCTCCCAACCTCCCTGTCTGTCCTTCCCCCAACCTCCCTGTCTGTCTGTCTTTCTCCCAACCTCCCTGTCTGTCTTTCCCCCAACCTCCCTGTCTGTCTGTCTTTCTCCCAACCTCCCTGTCTGTCCTTCCCCCAACCTCCCTGTCTGTCTGTTTTCCTCCCAACCTCCCTGTCTGTCTTTCCCCCAACCTCCCTGTCTGTCTGTCTTTCTCCCAACCTCCCTGTCTGTCTTTCCCCCAACCTCCCTGTCTGTCTCTCTTTCTCCCAACCTCCCTGTCTGTCTTTCCCCCAACCTCCCTGTCTGTCTTTCCCCCAACCTCCCTGTCTGTCTTTCCCCCAACCTCCCTGTCTGTCTGTCTTTCTCCCAACCTCCCTGTCTGTCCTACCCCCAACCTCCCTGTCTGTCTCTCTTTCTCCCAACCTCCCTGTCTGTCTTTCCCCCAACCTCCCTGTCTGTCTTTCCCCCAACCTCCCTGTCTGTCTTTCCCCCAACCTCCCTGTCTGTCTGTCTTTCTCCCAACCTCCCTGTCTGTCCTTCCCCCAACCTCCCTGTCTGTCCTTCCCCCAACCTCCCTGTCTGTCCTTCCCCCAACCTCCCTGTCTGTCTGTCTTTCTCCCAACCTCCCTGTCTGTCCTTCCCCCAACCTCCCTGTCTGTCTGTCTTTCTCCCAACCTCCCTGTCTGTCCTTCCCCCAACCTCCCTGTCTGTCCTTCCCCCAACCTCCCTGTCTGTCCTTCCCCCAACCTCCCTGTCTGTCTTTCCCCCAACCTCCCTGTCTGTCTTTCCCCCAACCTCCCTGTCTGTCTGTCTTTCTCCCAACCTCCCTGTCTGTCCTACCCCCAACCTCCCTGTCTGTCTTTCCCCCAACCTCCCTGTCTGTCTGTCTTTCCCCCAACCTCCCTGTCTGTCTGTCTTTCTCCCAACCTCCCTGTCTGTCTTTCCCCCAACCTCCCTGTCTGTCTTTCCCCCAACCTCCCTGTCTGTCTTTCCCCCAACCTCCCTGTCTGTCCTTCCCCCAACCTCCCTGTCTGTCTGTCTGTCTTTCTCCCAACCTCCCTGTCTGTCTTTCCCCCAACCTCCCTGTCTGTCTTTCCCCCAACCTCCCTGTCTGTCTTTCCCCCAACCTCCCTGTCTGTCTGTCTTTCTCCCAACCTCCCTGTCTGTCCTTCCCCCAACCTCCCTGTCTGTCCTTCCCCCAACCTCCCTGTCTGTCCTTCCCCCAACCTCCCTGTCTGTCTGTCTTTCTCCCAACCTCCCTGTCTGTCTTTCCCCCAACCTCCCTGTCTGTCTGTCTTTCTCCCAACCTCCCTGTCTGTCTTTCCCCCAACCTCCCTGTCTGTCTGTCTTTCTCCCAACCTCCCTGTCTGTCCTTCCCCCAACCTCCCTGTCTGTCTGTCTTTCTCCCAACCTCCCTGTCTGTCTTTCCCCCAACCTCCCTGTCTGTCTGTCTTTCTCCCAACCTCCCTGTCTGTCCTTCCCCCAACCTCCCTGTCTGTCTGTCTTCCTCCCAACCTCCCTGTCTGTCTTTCCCCCAACCTCCCTGTCTGTGTCTTTCTCCCAACCTCCCTGTCTGTCTTTCCCCCAACCTCCCTGTCTGTCTCTCTTTCTCCCAACCTCCCTGTCTGTCTTTCCCCCAACCTCCCTGTCTGTCTTTCCCCCAACCTCCCTGTCTGTCTTTCCCCCAACCTCCCTGTCTGTCTGTCTTTCTCCCAACCTCCCTGTCTGTCCTTCCCCCAACCTCCCTGTCTGTCTGTCTTTCTCCCAACCTCCCTGTCTGTCCTTCCCCCAACCTCCCTGTCTGTCCTTCCCCCAACCTCCCTGTCTGTCCTTCCCCCAACCTCCCTGTCTGTCTTTCCCCCAACCTCCCTGTCTGTCTTTCCCCCAACCTCCCTGTCTGTCTGTCTTTCTCCCAACCTCCCTGTCTGTCTTTCCCCCAACCTCCCTGTCTGTCTTTCCCCCAACCTCCCTGTCTGTCCTTCCCCCAACCTCCCTGTCTGTCCTTCCCCCAACCTCCCTGTCTGTCTGTCTTTCTCCCAACCTCCCTCTCTGTCTTTCCCCCAACCTCCCTTTCTGTCTGTCTTTCTCCCAACCTCCCTGTATGTCTTTCCCCCAACCTCCCTGTCTGTCTTTCCCCCAACCTCCCTGTCTGTCTTTCCCCCAACCTCCCTGTCTGTCTGTCTTTCTCCCAACCTCCCTGTCTGTCCTTCCCCCAACCTCCCTGTCTGTCCTTCCCCCAACCTCCCTGTCTGTTTTTCCCCCAACCTCCCTGTCTGTCTCTCTTTCTCCCAACCTCCCTGTCTGTCTTTCCCCCAACCTCCCTGTCTGTCTTTCCCCCAACCTCCCTGTCTGTCTTTCCCCCAACCTCCCTGTCTGTCTTTCCCCCAACCTCCCTGTCTGTCTTTCCCCCAACCTCCCTGTCTGTCCTTCCCCCAACCTCCCTGTCTGTCCTTCCCCCAACCTCCCTGTCTGTCTGTCTGTCTTTCTCCCAACCTCCCTGTCTGTCTTTCCCCCAACCTCCCTGTCTGTCTTTCCCCCAACCTCCCTGTCTGTCTTTCCCCCAACCTCCCTGTCTGTCTGTCTTCCTCCCAACCTCCCTGTCTGTCTTTCCCCCAACCTCCCTCCCTGTCTGTCTTTCCCCCAACCTCCCTGTCTGTCTTTCCCCCAACCTCCCTGTCTGTCCTTCCCCCAACCTCCCTGTCTGTCTGTCTGTCTTTCTCCCAACCTCCCTGTCTGTCTTTCGCCCAACCTCCCTGTCTGTCTTTCCCCCAACCTCCCTGTCTGTCTTTCCCCCAACCTCCCTGTCTGTCTGTCTTCCTCCCAACCTCCCTGTCTGTCTTTCCCCCAACCTCCCTGTCTGTCTGTCTTTCTCCCAACCTCCCTGTCTGTCTTTCCCCCAACCTCCCTGTCTGTCTCTCTTTCTCCCAACCTCCCTGTCTGTCTTTCCCCCAACCTCCCTGTCTGTCTTTCCCCCAACCTCCCTGTCTGTCTTTCCCCCAACCTCCCTGTCTGTCTGTCTTTCTCCCAACCTCCCTGTCTGTCCTTCCCCCAACCTCCCTGTCTGTCTGTCTTTCTCCCAACCTCCCTGTCTGTCTTTCCCCCAACGTCCCTGTCTGTCTTTCCCCCAACCTCCCTGTCTGTCTTTCCCCCAACCTCCCTGTCTGTCTGTCTTTCTCCCAACCTCCCTGTCTGTCCTTCCCCCAACCTCCCTGTCTGTCTGTCTTTCTCCCAACCTCCCTGTCTGTCCTTCCCCCAACCTCCCTGTCTGTCTTTCCCCAAACCTCCCTGTCTGTCTGTCTTTCTCCCAACCTCCCTGTCTGTCTTTCCCCCAACCTCCCTGTCTGTCTCTCTTTCCCCCAACCTCCCTGTCTGTCTGTCTTTCTCCCAACCTCCCTGTCTGTCTTTCCCCCAACCTCCCTGTCTGTCTGTCTTTCTCCCAACCTCCCTGTCTGTTTTTCCCCCAAACTCCCTGTCTGTCTGTCTTTCTCCCAACCTCCCTGTCTGTCCTTCCCCCAACCTCCCTGTCTGTCTGTCTTCCTCCCAACCTCCCTGTCTGTCTTTCCCCCAACCTCCCTGTCTGTCTGTCTTTCTCCCAACCTCCCTGTCTGTCTTTCCCCCAACCTCCCTGTCTGTCTGTCTTTCTCCCAACCTCCCTGTCTGTCTTTCCCCCAACCTCCCTGTCTGTCTTTCCCCCAACCTCCCTGTCTGTCTTTCCCCCAACCTCCCTGTCTGTCCTTCCCCCAACCTCCCTGTCTGTCCTTCCCCCAACCTCCCTGTCTGTCTGTCTTTCTCCCAACCTCCCTCTCTGTCTTTCCCCCAACCTCCCTGTCTGTCTGTCTGTCTTTCCCCCAACCTCCCTGTCTGTCTTTCCCCCAACCTCCCTGTCTGTCTGTCTTTCTCGCAACCTCCCTGTCTGTCCTTCCCCCAACCTCCCTGTCTGTCCTTCCCCCAACCTCCCTGTCTGTCCTTCCCCCAACCTCCCTGTCTGTCCTTCCCCCAACCTCCCTGTCTGTCTTTCCCCCAACCTCCCTGTCTGTCTGTCTTTCTCCCAACCTCCCTGTCTGTCCTTCCCCCAACCTCCCTGTCTGTCCTTCCCCCAACCTCCCTGTCTGTCCTTCCCCCAACCTCCCTGTCTGTCCTTCCCCCAACCTCCCTGTCTGTCTGTCTTTCTCCCAACCTCCCTGTCTGTCTTTCCCCCAACCTCCCTGTCTGTCTGTCTTTCTCCCAACCTCCCTGTCTGTCTTTCCCCCAACCTCCCTGTCTGTCTCTCTTTCTCCCAACCTCCCTGTCTGTCTTTCCCCCAACCTCCCTGTCTGTCTGTCTTTCTCCCAACCTCCATGTCTGTCCTTCCCCCAACCTCCCTGTCTGTCTGTCTTCCTCCCAACCTCCCTGTCTGTCTTTCCCCCAACCTCCCTGTCTGTCTGTCTTTCTCCCAACCTCCCTGTCTGTCTTTCCCCCAACCTCCCTGTCTGTCTCTCTTTCTCCCAACCTCCCTGTGTGTCTTTCCCCCAACCTCCCTGTCTGTCTTTCCCCCAACCTCCCTGTCTGTCTTTCTCCCAACCTCCCTGTCTGTCCTACCCCCAACCTCCCTGTCTGTCTTTCCCCCAACCTCCCTGTCTGTCTGTCTTTCTCCCAACCTCCCTGTCTGTCTTTACCCCAACCTCCCTGTCTGTCTCTCTTTCCCCCAACCTCCCTGTCTGTCTGTCTTTCTCCCAACCTCCCTGTCTGTCTTTCCCCCAACCTCCCTGTCTGTCTGTCTTTCTCCCAACCTCCCTGTCTGTCTTTCCCCCAACCTCCCTGTCTGTCTCTCTTTCTCCCAACCTCCCTGTCTGTCTTTCCCCCAACCTCCCTGTCTGTCTTTCCCCCAACCTCCCTGTCTGTTTTTCCCCCAACCTCCCTGTCTGTCTGTCTTTCTCCCAACCTCCCTGTCTGTCCTACCCCCAACCTCCCTGTCTGTCTTTCCCCCAACCTCCCTGTCTGTCTGTCTTTCTCCCAACCTCCCTGTCTGTCTTTCCCCCAACCTCCCTGTCTGTCTCTCTTTCCCCCAACCTCCCTGTCTGTCTGTCTTTCCCCCAACCTCCCTGTCTGTCTGTCTTTCTCCCAACCTCCCTGTCTGTCTTTCCCCCAACCTCCCTGTCTGTCTTTCCCCCAACCTCCCTGTCTGTCTTTCCCCCAACCTCCCTGTCTGTCCTTCCCCCAACCTCCCTGTCTGTCCTTCCCCCAACCTCCCTGTCTGTCTGTCTTTCTCCCAACCTCCCTCTCTGTCTTTCCCCCAACCTCCCTGTCTGTCTGTCTGTCTTTCTCCCAACCTCCCTGTCTGTCTTTCCCCCAACCTCCCTGTCTGTCTTTCCCCCAACCTCCCTGTCTGTCTGTCTTCCTCCCAACCTCCCTGTCTGTCTTTCCCCCAACCTCCCTGTCTGTCTGTCTTTCTCCCAACCTCCCTGTCTGTCTTTCCCCCAACCTCCCTGTCTGTCTCTCTTTCTCCCAACCTCCCTGTCTGTCTTTCCCCCAACCTCCCTGTCTGTCTTTCCCCCAACCTCCCTGTCTGTCTTTCCCCCAACCTCCCTGTCTGTCTGTCTTTCTCCCAACCTCCCTGTCTGTCCTTCCCCCAACCTCCCTGTCTGTCTTTCTTTCTCCCAACCTCCCTGTCTGTCCTTCCCCCAACCTCCCTGTCTGTCCTTCCCCCAACCTCCCTGTCTGTCCTTCCCCCAACCTCCCTGTCTGTCTTTCCCCCAACCTCCCTGTCTGTCTGTCTTTCTCCCAACCTCCCTGTCTGTCCTTCCCCCAACCTCCCTGTCTGTCTGTCTTTCTCCCAACCTCCCTGTCTGTCCTTCCCCCAACCTCCCTGTCTGTCCTTCCCCCAACCTCCCTGTCTGTCCTTCCCCCAACCTCCCTGTCTGTCTTTCCCCCAACCTCCCTGTCTGTCTTTCCCCCCACCTCCCTGTCTGTCTGTCTTTCTCCCAACCTCCCTGTCTGTCCTACCCCCAACCTCCCTTTCTGTCTTTCCCCCAACCTCCCTGTCTGTCTGTCTTTCTCCCCACCTCCCTGTCTGTCTTTCCCCCAACCTCCCTGTCTGTCTCTCTTTCCCCCAACCTCCCTGTCTGTCTGTCTTTCTCCCAACCTCCCTGTCTGTCTTTCCCCCAACCTCCCTGTCTGTCTGTCTTTCTCCCAACCTCCCTGTCTGTCTTTCCCCCAACCTCCCTGTCTGTCTTTCCCCCAACCTCCCTGTCTGTCCTTCCCCCAACCTCCCTGTCTGTCCTTCCCCCAACCTCCCTGTCTGTCTGTCTTTCTCCCAACCTCCCTCTCTGTCTTTCCCCCAACCTCCCTGTCTGTCTGTCTGTCTTACTCCCAACCTCCCTGTCTGTCTTTCCCCCAACCTCCCTGTCTGTCTTTCTCCCAACCTCCCTGTCTGTCTGTCTTCCTCCCAACCTCCCTGTCTGTCTTTCCCCCAACCTCCCTGTCTGTCTTTCTCCCAACCTCCCTGTCTGTCTTTCCCCCAACCTCCCTGTCTGTCTCTCTTTCTCCCAACCTCCCTGTCTGTCTTTCCCCCAACCTCCCTGTCTGTCTTTCCCCCAACCTCCCTGTCTATCTTTCCCCCAACCTCCCTGTCTGTCTGTCTTTCTCCCAACCTCCCTGTCTGTCCTTCCCCCAACCTCCCTGTCTGTCCTTCCCCCAACCTCCCTGTCTGTCTGTCTTTCTCCCAACCTCCCTGTCTGTCTTTCCCCCAACCTCCCTGTCTGTCTGTCTTTCTCCCAACCTCCCTGTCTGTCTTTCCCCCAACCTCCCTGTCTGTCTTTCCCCCAACCTCCCTGTCTGTCTGTCTTTCTCCCAACCTCCCTGTCTGTCCTTCCCCCAACCTCCCTGTCTGTCCTTCCCCCAACCTCCCTGTCTGTCCTTCCCCCAACCTCCCTGTCTGTCTGTCTTTCTCCCCACCTCCCTGTCTGTCTTTCCCCCAACCTCCCTGTCTGTCTCTCTTTCCCCCAACCTCCCTGTCTGTCTGTCTTTCTCCCAACCTCCCTGTCTGTCTTTCCCCCAACCTCCCTGTCTGTCTGTCTTTCTCCCAACCTCCCTGTCTGTCTTTCCCCCAACCTCCCTGTCTGTCTTTCCCCCAACCTCCCTGTCTGTCCTTCCCCCAACCTCCCTGTCTGTCCTTCCCCCAACCTCCCTGTCTGTCTGTCTTTCTCCCAACCTCCCTCTCTGTCTTTCCCCCAACCTCCCTGTCTGTCTGTCTGTCTTACTCCCAACCTCCCTGTCTGTCTTTCCCCCAACCTCCCTGTCTGTCTTTCCCCCAACCTCCCTGTCTGTCTGTCTTCCTCCCAACCTCCCTGTCTGTCTTTCCCCCAACCTCCCTGTCTGTCTTTCTCCCAACCTCCCTGTCTGTCTTTCCCCCAACCTCCCTGTCTGTCTCTCTTTCTCCCAACCTCCCTGTCTGTCTTTCCCCCAACCTCCCTGTCTGTCTTTCCCCCAACCTCCCTGTCTATCTTTCCCCCAACCTCCCTGTCTGTCTGTCTTTCTCCCAACCTCCCTGTCTGTCCTTCCCCCAACCTCCCTGTCTGTCCTTCCCCCAACCTCCCTGTCTGTCTGTCTTTCTCCCAACCTCCCTGTCTGTCTTTCCCCCAACCTCCCTGTCTGTCTGTCTTTCTCCCAACCTCCCTGTCTGTCTTTCCCCCAACCTCCCTGTCTGTCTTTCCCCCAACCTCCCTGTCTGTCTGTCTTTCTCCCAACCTCCCTGTCTGTCCTTCCCCCAACCTCCCTGTCTGTCCTTCCCCCAACCTCCCTGTCTGTCCTTCCCCCAACCTCCCTGTCTGTCTGTCTTTCTCCCAACCTCCCTGTCTGTCTTTCCCCCAACCTCCCTGTCTGTCTGTCTTTCTCCCAACCTCCCTGTCTGTCTTTCCCACAACCTCCCTGTCTGTCTGTCTTTCTCCCAACCTCCCTGTCTGTCCTTCCCCCAACCTCCCTGTCTGTCTGTCTTTCTCCCAACCTCCCTGTCTGTCTTTCCCCCAACCTCCCTGTCTGTCTGTCTTTCTCCCAACCTCCATGTCTGTCCTTCCCCCAACCTCCCTGTCTGTCTGTCTTTCTCCCAACCTCCCTGTCTGTCCTTCCCCCAACCTCCCTGTCTGTCCTTCCCCCAAACTCCCTGTCTGTCCTTCCCCCAACCTCCCTGTCTGTCTTTCCCCCAACCTCCCTGTCTGTCTGTCTTTCTCCCAACCTCCCTGTCTGTCCTTCCCCCAACCTCCCTGTCTGTCTGTCTTTCTCCCAACCTCCCTGTCTGTCCTTCCCCCAACCTCCCTGTCTGTCCTTCCCCCAACCTCCCTGTCTGTCCTTCCCCCAACCTCCCTGTCTGTCTTTCCCCCAACCTCCCTGTCTGTCTTTCCCCCCACCTCCCTGTCTGTCTGTCTTTCTCCCAACCTCCCTGTCTGTCCTACCCCCAACCTCCCTGTCTGTCTTTCCCCCAACCTCCCTGTCTGTCTGTCTTTCTCCCCACCTCCCTGTCTGTCTTTCCCCCAACCTCCCTGTCTGTCTCTCTTTCCCCCAACCTCCCTGTCTGTCTGTCTGTCTGTCTTTCTCCCAACCTCCCTGTCTGTCTTTCCCCCAACCTCCCTGTCTGTCTTTCCCCCAACCTCCCTGTCTGTCTGTCTTTCTCCCAACCTCCCTGTCTGTCCTTCCCCCAACCTCCCTGTCTGTCTTTCCCCCAACCTCCCTGTCTGTCTGTCTTTCTCCCAACCTCCCTGTCTGTCCTTCCCCCAACCTCCCTGTCTGTCTGTCTTTCTCCCAACCTCCCTGTCTGTCCTTCCCCCAACCTCCCTGTCTGTCTGTCTTTCTCCCAACCTCCCTGTCTGTCTTACCCCCAACCTCCCTGTCTGTCTGTCTGTCTGTCTTTCTCCCAACCTCCCTCCCTGTCTTTCCCCCAACCTCCCTGTCTGTCTTTCCCCCAACCTCCCTGTCTGTCTGTCTTTCTCCCAACCTCCCTGTCTGTCTTTCCCCCAACCTCCCTGTCTGTCTGTCTTTCTCCCAACCTCCCTGTCTGTCCTTCCCCCAACCTCCCTCCCTGTCTGTCTTTCCCCCAACCTCCCTGTCTGTCTCTCTTTCCCCCAACCTCCCTGTCTGTCTGTCTTTCTCCCAACCTCCCTGTCTGTCTTTCCCCCAACCTCCCTGTCTGTCTGTCTTTCTCCCAACCTCCCTGTCTGTCCTTCCCCCAACCTCCCTGTCTGTCTGTCTTTCTCCCAACCTCCCTGTCTGTCTTACCCCCAACCTCCCTGTCTGTCTCTCTTTCTCCCAACCTCCCTGTCTGTCTTTCCCCCAACCTCCCTGTCTGTCTGTCTGTCTGTCTTTCCCCCAACCTCCCTGTCTGTCTTTCCCCCAACCTCCCTGTCTGTCTGTCTGTCTTTCTCCCAACCTCCCTGTCTGTCTTTCTCCCAACCTCCCTGTCTGTCTTTCCCCCAACCTCCCTGTCTGTCTGTCTTTCTCCCAACCTCCCTGTCTGTCCTTCCCCCAACCTCCCTCCCTGTCTGTCTGTCTTTCTCCCAACCTCCCTGTCTGTCCTTCCCCCAACCTCCCTGTCTGTCTGTCTTTCTCCCAACCTCCCTGTCTGTCTTTCCCCCAACCTCCCTGTCTGTCTGTCTTTCTCCCAACCTCCCTGTCTGTCTTTCCCCCAACCTCCCTGTCTGTCTGTCTGTCTTTCTCCCAACCTCCCTGTCTGTCTTTCCCCCAACCTCCCTGTCTGTCTTTCCCCCAACCTCCCTGTCTGTCTGTCTGTCTTTCTCCCAACCTCCCTGTCTGTCCTTCCCCCAACCTCCCTGTCTGTCTGTCTTTCTCCCAACCTCCCTGTCTGTCTTTCCCCCAACCTCCCTGTCTGTCTGTCTTTCTCCCAACCTCCCTGTCTGTCCTTCCCCCAACCTCCCTGTCTGTCTGTCTGTCTGTCTTTCTCCCAACCTCCCTGTCTGTCTTTCCCCCAACCTCCCTGTCTGTCTGTCTTTCCCCCAACCTCCCTGTCTGTCTTTCCCCCAACCTCCCTGTCTGCCTTTCTTTCTCCCAACCTCCCTGTCTGTCTTTCCCCCAACCTCCCTGTCTGTCTGTCTGTCTTTCTCCCAACCTCCCTGTCTGTCTTTCCCCCAACCTCCCTGTCTGTCTTTCCCCCAACCTCCCTGTCTGTCTGTCTGTCTTTCTCCCAACCTCCCTGTCTGTCTTTCCCCCAACCTCCCTGTCTGTCTGTCTTTCCCCCAACCTCCTTGTCTGTCTGTCTTTCCCCCAACATCCTTGTCTGTCTGTCCCCCAACCTCCCTGTCTGTCTGTCTTTCCCCCAACCTCCCTGTCTGTCTGTCTGTCTTTCTCCCAACCTCCCTGTCTGTCTTTCCCCCAACCTCCCTGTCTGTCTGTCTTTCCCCCAACCTCCCTGTCTGTCTGTCTTTCTCCCAACCTCCGTCTGTCTTTCCCCCAACCTCCCTGTCTGTCTGTCTTTCTCTCTCCCAACCTCCCTGTCTGTCTTTCTCTCTCCCAACCTCCCTGTATGTCTTTGTCTCTCCCAACCTCCCTGTCTGTCTTTCCCCCAACCTCCCTGTCTGTCTGTCCTTCCCCCAACCTCCCTGTCTGTCTTTCTCCCAACCTCCCTGTCTGTCCTTCCCCCAACCTCCCTGTCTGTCCTTCCCCCAACCTCCCTGTCTGTCTGTCTTTCCCCCAACCTCCCTGTGTCTGTCTGTCTGTCTCCCTCTCTCTCTGTCTCCCTCCCTCCCTCCCCCTTCCTATTCCCCTCCGTCTTTCTCCCTCCCTCCCTTTCTCTCTCCCTCCCTCCCTCCCTCCCTCCCTCCCTCCCTCCCTCCCTCCTGAGACACAATGGGCCTGTGGGTCGACTTTCTTTCTTTATGAAACCTCTTAAGAAAGAAACTGGGAGTTTGAATGCCGATATTCTTCAATATTTATTGTCCACAACTGTTCAAGGATTCAGATGTTGCCCTTGGATAAAGTTGTAGCTAAGGGGAATGCAATTTCACAGTTGAAGCAGACACTATTTGTAAATTCCTTTACGCAAGAGACAAACATAGTTTACTAAAAGGTAAAACATGACACAGTCGTGTGTACTGTGTCCAATGAATGGGTTCAGCTCACGCAAACCAACCATGCTGCTTGTTGTGGAAATTTATCATATCGTTCTTTTAGATATAACTTGTATCGCTTAAAACTGCATATTTAAGGTATTTTAGCATTTCTGGCTTGCTGTAATGTCTGATCTCACCACCTAACCCTCTTCCCACGAAAAGGCTGAGAACCTGGCCTTGGACGTGCAGCGGCTGACGGAGGACGACATCTGCGAGGGGAGGGGGGGGTTGAAGGGAGAGGAGACGAGATAATGTGCATATATACTCTGTTTTGTGTATTCATTGTTGTTAGACCTCCGAACCATCTGTGGGGAAAGAGCTCTATCCATTCAGCTGAATTATTATTGAAGTGTCTGTTCATTAAATATGTTTTTATATTTTAAGAAGTTTCCATCGTGATTATTTCTCACAGGGAGGTTAAAAAGATTATTTTCCACAACACTGCTAAATACAACAGTATAACCTCACATCCTTAATGCTTTTGACTGTATTACAAGAGTGCTAACGAACCATGGAGTCAGGGCTCGAAACTAGCGGTTAGCAGCTTTTTTTTGCTGAAACAAGAATGGTTGCTATTTATGGTCACAAGTGCTTAAGATGCAGTTATGCGTCCGCTGGATATAATTTTCCCGTCCAGCTCAAAGATGCAGGGATACTGCACCTCCCAATACTCATTTAGTTCTTTGTCAGTTGAATCAATTTGCAATGTCAATTGCAATGTCAATTGCAAAGGCAATGTCCAGCTTATCTTCTCCTCGTTATCTTACAAGAATGTTAGCTTAATGTGTCTCTTGTTCTTTATTATAGTTCTCCTGATAAAGAACAAATGTGTCCGAGAACCGAGGACACTGATATTTTAAATGGTTATTTTGTACTCGCCACTAGATGGCAGTACAAGACTGAGAAACTACAGCACAAGGCTTTATGACGCTATAGACTACATGTGAAATATACTTGTGTGTGTGCTCAGTCTGCATCGGTGTGTTTCCGTCTGTCTGGCACTCTTTGCCCCCAATTGGTTTCTCTTTCTCTCTGTCTCACTGTTCTCATCTGCTTGTCTCTCTGTCTCTGTTCTGTTTGTGAGGCACTCTCACCTCTGTTTTTCCTCCGTCCTCCCTCATACATGGGGGGGGAAATTGAGACTGAATTTAGAGAGGCGATATGAAAGAGCACTTTGAGATGAGTAATGTAAGCTTCCTGTCAGTGTCTTATAGACATCTCATACCTCATTTAATGACATTCAGAAAATCATTACTCAAAGTTCATCTGTATATCTATAATTTATTGAAAATAATTTAGTGCATCAGGGTGCTGTCAATCACACTCTTGCATTCCCAAATACCCTTTTAAAATCTCCATTTCTTAGATTAGTCAATTTCTTCACAGGAAGTGTCTCCTCTTTGAAATGGCCGATATCTGATTTTAGAATGAAACCTACCTTCCTTGTTGATGAAAAGGTTATTCAGTTGAAGAAGGAAGCGTTCTGCAGGAAGCTGACAACAAACTAGTAACACAAATGTATGCGTTTAGAAGTAGTGTTTTCTCATTAACTGGAGAGACCGTTCAGAGGTTACACCTAATCTATTCTGTGTGTATCCTAAACCTCTACTTACAAATGAACAGAAGAGTTTAAGATGTGCTTAGAGGCATATTGAAATGTATTGAATTAGACAATCAGACGCGGTGCTATAACTGTAAAGATTTTAAGTTTCAAAGTTGGTGTTCGTGTATGACAATTTTACTTTTGATGTGAGAGGCAGAATGTACAGTTTATCGGGTCAAAGCAAAGCTGTTATGAAGACTTTTTTTTTGAAAGATATTTATTGTTTTACACTATGGGTGGCTTAGTTGTAACACTGTGGATGCTCGGAGATGAGCTCTGACATCTTTTCACTTTAAAGAGGAGCAGAGTTCTCCAGCTGGCTGAAAGATGTTTCATGTTCAAACAGTTTGAGGCACTTGATGTGAAGTTGTTGGCCGTATAGGTCCATGTGAAGGAAGGTTATCGCATGCATATGGAACGTTAATAACAAAGTCAAGAGAAAGAAAGAGGACAGACGTGTTGTATATCCTAAACCACAATAAGCCTTCAGGGCGATTGTACAGAGACTTTCAGAATCTAATCTATTTCAAGGCCTTTGTTCTGATACACCATCGGGAGATTTGAAAATGGCCTTATCAGTTATTCAATGCTATTTCTTCCCTTCATGGTATTTGTAAATGCAGTCTTGTGCAGTAAATTATTTTGTTTTGGACCGCAGAAGGAGCGACGGGATTGTCTGACTTGTCACTTACTCACTCAGTCGGTTACTCACTCAGTCGGTTGCTCAGTCGTTTGCTCGCTCGCTCACTCACTCACTCACTTACTCACTCTGAGTGAGTAACGACTGAGTGACCGGCTGAGTGAGTGACTGACTGACGCACCGAGTGATCAACTGAGCGAGTGACTTAGTGAGTGACCGAGTGACTTAGTGAGCAACTAACTGAGTGACCGGCTGAGTGAGTGACGAGTGAGTGAGCGAGTGACCGACGCACCGAGTGAGTGACTGAGTGACTGGGTGAGTGACTCACTGAGCGACTCACTGAGCGACTCACTGACTGAGCAAGTCAGCGGTTGACCGAGTGAGCGAATGAGTGATTGACCTACTCAGTCGGTGATTTAATTTAATAATTAGGAGATTTAATTTGTTGTTGTTTGAGGGCACCCCCCCTCCCATCCTCCTCCTTCGAGCTCAGTGGCAATGATTCACTGAAGTAGCAAAAAGTCTGATGTCTAAAGGACGGGAATTCAAAACAAACGTTCCCTTGAACAGGCCCCCAGGTGAGACATGATTACTAAGGACAAGTCCCCAAATGATGAGAGTCCTAGTATTTTGTAATTAGCCTGGATTCTTTATGCTATATTTACTCGCATTAACTCCTTGTAAGAGGAGAGCACTGATGTTTTTAATTTACCTACATTTACGAAGTTTCTGTCCCAGATGGACAAGAGGTATAGGGGTGTAACGGTTCACAACATTCTCGGTGCGGTTCAATCGGATACAGTGGTGCCACGGCTCGGCACGACAACGTTCAATACAGCAAAAAAGCAGAAATGCCGTCATAAAGTATGTTCTCTTTTTACTTTGAACGATCATGGATTCATTTGTGTACAGGAAGCTACAGCAACTCCTGTTTTGTCTTTAACACGTGGGCTGCTGTTGTGCTTCTGTGAAAGAAGGTCACAATCTCTGATCTTTGGAGGAGGCCAGAGATCCGCTGCACTGCCGTTGCTTTCTGAGACGCTAGATTAATGACATCGGCCTATTTGTGTCATTACAGTCGGGTAGCTTTGTGTAGTCTGTGTCTCTGTGTTTCCTGTGTCTCTGTGTGTGTGTGTGTGTGTGTGTGTGTGTGTGTGTGTTTTGAGCGTGGCTCCGCCCTGGTCTCCTCCCCGGCTCCCTCCTGATTACATTCATTCACCTCACCTGCCCAGTCAACCCAGCTGCCTTCCATCTACTCATCACCCAACAGTATATCTACCCCGGTTCCACATCGACTCTTCGCCAGATCATTGTTGCATTCACAGTGTTAGTTTGTCGGTCTTGGCCACTCGGTATTGTTAATTCTGAGTTTATTTCCTCGTCTTATTGTTTGCCTGAACTTACCCTGTCTTACTGTGCCCACAGTGGATCATCCTCTCCGGTTCCCCAGCCTGCCTGCCTCGACGACGCTATCCGTTCCCTGCCACGCTTACACCCCGGTCTGCCTGCCCCGCCTTGCTCTGCCCAGGATCACCGCCCATTATCCCCTGTAAAATAAACCTTTTCACTTTATCTAACCTTGTTCGTGCCTGCGTTTGGGTCCGCCACACCACCACGTGACACGTCGGGTGGGTTGCCATGTTGAGCGCAGTGCCTCCACCGAGAGAACATTGCATTTTCCAAATGCAATAGTATTATTCAAAGGTATTGTTCGGTTCGTAATGTGTACCGAACCGTGAGCCTCGTACCGAATGGTTCAATTCGTGTATTGTTGCACCCCTAAAGAGGTAGTATGACTGGGTCCCAGGAAACACAGCAACATTTGCCTGATTGTTGTGTTGTTTGTTATGGCTTGAATCAGGACATGTTCTGAAGTGTTTTATGGATGGATTAGTGTTTGTGCAGAAATGCATCACATCTTACTCTTTATTAACAACAGATGGGTTGCTGGTGGGTGAAATAATATCTTGTTAATGAGGAAAATATCAATGACATTTTCTAAAATGTGAACATAGCGGGGAGCAGACAGCTGAGAGAGACGCTGTGCGCATTTACGTAGGAAGAACAGCAGCGTAACTTCATTAATCATTTCAGAAGCTAAAAGTTCAGTTTGGCGTCAAAAGGTGAAGGCAGCAAATCACAAGTGCAGCAACATGAGTGGAGAGAGCGACCTCGATGACGAGCTGGATGAGGGTCTAATGACCTGCAACAAGAGACCGTTCGTCATTCTTATAAATGGGATGTCTGTTTAATTCATAAAGAAGAGGTGACAAAATGAAAAAGTAGAATTTACTCCCCTCTATTACTAATTAATATTTTTTATAGTGACACCAAATAAACCAACTGATTACTTCTCAGTGCCTTCAATGTTGACAAAGTTAGCAACTAGCTGGTGAAGAAAGTCAAACATCTAGCAGCGGTTAGAGCCAGATGTTTTTTTTCCTCAGGAGTTAGTTAAATAAATACATCCGAGGTGTGTAGTTTTTGCCTTGTGTCCTCCATAAGCCCCCCAAAAAAATCTATTAATGCCGCCTAAAGACCTCATTACAAAACTATTATAGTCTACATTTGTTTTAGATTATGTACCACATTCCTGGTCACTTGAGGAAAAGATGTAAATTTACATTTTCTTGTGAATTCAAGATATTTACCAGGTGTATAAGTGTCTCGACTGTGGAGAATACCGTGGTGTACAACTAAATATCCTGTTCGATTCTCGACATGGCAAGTACATTAAGAGTTTGAATGTGTCTGGGACCGAGTCAAAGAGACATTTACTCAGTTTGGAAGCAATATACTCTGGCGTGAAAACAGTTCATGAGTAAATCAGAAGCTGTTCAGCCACTATTGTTTATTTGCTCTTTTACCTTCACCTGTGTTATACATTCTAAGAGAAAAAAGCAATACTTTCTATGTGCGTTTAATATGAATTATATTAAACTAACTCTATTTCTAACCCGTCTCTCTTTCTCTTTCTTTACACTCGCGCACACACACACTATATAATCCATAAAGTGCACAATCTGACCACACCAGGACTTTCACTCCCATAAACCCCCACACTAAAGGGTCGATGTGTGTAACCTGTGTCTAATGGGGTCGTGACCCCTCCAGCCACTGTGGAGAACTCATCACTGGGCTCTGAGCTAAGTACACCTGACGGCTTCACCCTTTAGCGCACACACACGCGCACACACACACACACACGATAACAAATAACAAACATATGGAAGAACATATATAGGCTATCATACATATAGATACACAGGGTATGGTTCACAGACCAGCAGTCCTCTGGGGATGAGAAATACCCTCTGTGTGTGTGTGTGTGTGTGTGTGTGTGCATGTGTGTGATTGTTTATCGGTGCTGCCTGATGCGAATGATTTGAGAGAGAAGGGCAAATCAATCTTTGCCCGTCTCTAAGAGAGGACCATACAGCCAAAGTTTTACAGAAAAGAAGGTGACGGATAATTCCCCACCTGAACTCTTTAAACTGTGAACGTTTGTGAATGTGTTTTTGTTGTTGCGTGTGTTCATGTAAACAGATTCTCAAATTTGGCCAGAAGTCTGAACTTGCAGAAACAGCCACTGTGCCAGATAACCCAGACTTGTGATCTTAGTGAGAAGACGGTCTCACTCTTCTGTGACCAACACACTCTGTGGCTACATCCACACGACTACATTTGCCTTTTTAAAACGTGTAACTTTTGCTACGTTTGCGTCTAGTGTCCCGATAAAACAGGACAGACAACAATATTGAAACACACCCCTTCTGTAAATTGACTTTATTCATATGAGAGCACCAATTCAGACGGAGGTAATTATTTCACTGGACAAATAATGACTGAACTCTGTAAATCTCTGGATTATCTTATTAAGACTATAAAGACCACATTGTCCATAACACCCAGAGTCTACAGGGATGGTTGAAAGACAAAATGGTTTCCTGAAATTCTGTAACAACAAGAAGCTATGTTAGCTGCTCATGGAAGTGTTTGTGTTACTCTGGAGGTATCTACCTATAGGTATATGGATGGGTGTCTGTGATTGCCCAATCATTACACAAATCTGCTGACGCAGCTCACTTTGTTGCTCTCTCTCTCGCTCATTTCAAATGAATAGTTATTGCTTCATTGAATAGACTTCCCTCTTTTTATTCAGCTTAAATCTAAATGCCATTTATTTTTCATTGCCAAATTCTGCATTTCTCTCCGTCATAGTGAGTGAGGTTGTGGTATTTTTAATTTAAATTTCTTTTTGCTTGGTTTTGTATGAACTTTAAATCCCCTCAACATTAAAATGGCAAACGCATCCATAATGACTTTCATTACCATGTTTATTATGTTCATCTTTTACAGTGAATTGTTGTTAAACATTAATAGCAATGTATTTATTGACGCGTTCACCTCACCGAGATACTGAGAAATGCTTTTATTATCTTATCACTTTGATAAACCATCTGGTAGTCTCTGACATGTACTGCCAAGCAACAATAAAGTAGATTAATAATGCAGGATTAGAGCTTTGTGAATTTCGAAGGAATCTCGGTGAACTGCTCACAAACAAAACACCGAGCTGTGATCCCCGAAGGCTGCTTCTCAAAAAGGTCCCTTCATGGCTTTTCCTGAACGTCCTGAATTACATTTAATGTTATACATGAGCGTAGTGATGCCTCTTGGCATTCCTGTTTGCTCCGGTTGGTTGTTCCTAAAGTTGGTCTGTCCTTATCGAAGGGGACAGTTGGACTTCAGGCCACATCGTGCATTCTGCTGAAACATTCTTGCGTTTCACTCATCCTCGTCTGTCTGTCTGTCTGTGGTGGAGGTGACTTCTAAAGCGAAGAGTCGGACTCCTCAGTCAGCATGAAAACACACACAGGCAAACAAAAGAATCTGCAAGTCAAATGATGCTATATCTTTCTCTTTCCCTTCCCTTAATATGGCACTCAGAGCCTGGATAGAAAAGTTCTTCCACATAAGATTTCCATATTTCTCTTTGATGCCTTTCTGCTCACCCCGTCTATCTTTGTCTTCTTTTCTGTACCGTACATACGCTTCTTTATCTCTGGATCTGTCTACGTACCCCTCCCTGTCTTGTGTGTGTTTTTGTTTTGTCCTTGGCCTTGCCTTGGCGGAGGCATTAACATGCTGTCAAAGGAGAGATGGGAGGCATCGAGGACAAGAAGAGAGAGACGTGCTGTACTCATGCCATTAATGAGTCACTGTACTCTGCAGTTACTTAAGCAGCACTCGTTCTTTACAATTTAAAAAGCCCTTTAGTGCCAGGAACTGAGGAGTGGGAAAGGTCCTCTCTGCCATCTAGTCGCAGGGCTCGGCTAAGTTGAGCTTTATTATACGTATAGGTAAAAATTAGTATGGTGCGTGGAGGGCTTTTCACAAAATCGTATGACTTTTACTTGCCGATTTTTAGGTCCGAGTGTTTGTAGCTGCACTTCTACGTCAGTATGTATAGAAAAGCAGTCATCTGTCTCCCTCCACCTCGGATAACAGGGAGCAGGAGTGACAGCAAAACAAAAGGTGGCAGACAAGGAGTGGCTGCAGAAAGATTTGAAAAACAGTGGTGGAGAGGGAGAGAGAGAGAGAGAGAGAGAGGACAGAAGAGAGTTGTAGAAATCCTCTTGATGTTTGATATGGATGTGTTGTGATGTTCCACATTGTAAAACCTCACCGAGACCCAACATGTCCCTCGGGCTTCGCATGTCTGCTCTCCTCTGTCGGTCTGTTGATCTATTTCTGTTCTGTCTTCTCGTCCAGAAGGAAGGTGAGATTTACACAGTCAGAAATCTCAGCATGTGGCCGAAGAGTTGCCCGATTCATGGACATTGATCAATGACCTCATCAAAGCATTGGCATTTTCTGCCATGCTAATGAAGCAGTTTCATACGTGGTAGTATTATATATATATAAATCTTTAGTCTTTGTCCTCTAGGGTGCATAAAAAAAAGGAAGGAGTAGTAAAATATGTTAAAAATAATAATCATAATTTGCAGCAAAACCAGGCTGTAAAAATGCATAAACCCTGAGCTGTGTCGGACCTAGACCAGAGACATAACACTGACATCATGTGTTGTGTGTTGTGTGTGTGAATGTGGCTCAGATCTGGTGAAAGTGTTAAAAATAAACCCCCTTTAGATGTCCGTGGCAGTGCAGCAGTACAAACCGTCGTCTCGTATCTTCCCTGAGACCGCTGCAGGCCGATGCAGCCCGTCGACTGTAATGTTGGCCCCCAGTCACTCTCATGGCCAACGCAGGCAAAACCGCATGACATGTGCATGTCAACTTGGCAAACATGCCTCATCTTCTGTAAACAGCTGGAAGCTGTAGGGCTAAATGCTGCGCAACCTTGAGGAGTTTTGATGCCATTGTTATGTATGTCTTCACCCCCGCAGTGAGCATAATTTAACCGATTCCCCTGAAGCACATTAGCAATGCGCGGCGGGTCAGTTCGTTTGACCCGAGCCGTCAGACTAGCAGCATGTGGCAAAAAAAACTCTGAGCAAAGACAACAAACGGCAGACCAGAGTGATCTTTTCATCTCGCCACAGAAAAACTAAAAGAGCGAGGGAGAGCGAACAGGGAGAGCAAAAAAACAACAACAAAAAAACCGAGTGGAAAGCACATGAAGGAGAAAGAGGAGAAAGACAAGCATCTGACGAGCAGGGAAACAAACAACACATCCTGTCATCTCTGTTGAACAAGGGAAAAGGCGAATGCACGGAGGAGGGAAGAGAGAGAAATAAGAGAGACGGATGAGTACTGACAAAACAGAGTGAGGGATGAAAACAACAACGGTCGGACAGCAACAGAAACCACGACAGTGAAGAGAACTCAAATTCATCTGAGCTTCAAAAGTGGAAACAGAAAGAGAAAAGAGAGGAGCGTTGTTTTACTGTTTCTGTTTTGTTCAGCCTCTGGTTTTCTGTCAAAGTTGACGTCTCATCTGTGATTCACTTCTCTGGATTCTGCAAAAAAGAAGGTGCGAGTAGGAAAGACGGCTGACAAAGCCGGGGAAAAGGAGGGCAAGTAAAAGGTGGAGGAAAGGAGTAAAGAGAGGGAACATTATGAGCCGAGAGAGGACGGTTCAGACGCACGTTCCAAATGCTTGATTAAAAAAAAAAAAGAAAAGGATTATTTTCTGGGTTGGTGAAATTGGCAAAACAAATCCAGCTTACCCAGGAGATGATGGTCGATCTGAGCACGATCATGTTTGTATTTGAAATTCCCCTAAACCAACGTTTTGTGTGAAGGAGGATTTCATCTGGAAGCATCTATTTTGAACCTTCTCTGTAAGATGTACAGCTGCTTCTCGCTGTCATTTTCTTTTGCTGCAGTGAAGAAAGCAATCAGGCCCCAATCACGGTTACGACAGACTCACCCAAGTCGACCCTTGTAGTGTTGCTGTAATGATGATGTCCCAGCAGTAATGGTGTTCGCCCTCTGAAAAGATCACCGAAGCAATCCCCAGAAAATCCCCCCTTATTTTTCTGTGTTGGTGGAAAATACCTCCCTGTAGTCAAGAGGGACCCCCTCTCATTCAATCATCTTCAAAGATGAAACATTCCTTGAAACATTACCGTATTATTATTATTATTATTATTATTGAGGTGTTTGTAGGATTATGAAAAGCAAGGAGGACTGATATAAAAATGTGGGACATGTTTCTTTTCATCCTCTGTGATGTCTTTACGCTGTGTGCTTGGCTTTTAGTGGGAAACAGTGATGTTGTTCCTGCACAGTAGGACAGGTGGAAAAAACACTTCCAACATGATTATCCAAAGACCGTATAGAAAGGGGAAAAGTAGTAAACAGTGTCATTCCCTGCCACTAAATCTGAAGACGGGAACATCAATTGAGGCTTTTAAACGATCCTTAAAACGTGCTTTTTAATCCCAGACTTCACCGACACTTTGGTGCGACTACATGTCGTTCAAATTTTGTGGATTAGACCAGTTAGTCTACCACAATTGAGAAAACGCTACTTTTGTTTTGGCATGGATAAAGTTGCGTGCAGTGTTGTAAGAAGTATTCAGATCCTTTAGGTAGAGATGCTAATCACGGAATTCAAAGCATACGTTGGCTCTACGCAGCTCTCAACATGGAGACTGCTGAGCAGGTGGCTAGCAGCTAACGGTGCTAACGATGCTAACGGTGCAAACAGCGGCAACAGTGCTGCACTCTGTTACAAAATCTTACTCAAAGTACTAAAAGCAATGTGCTTATTTTGCAGAATGGCCCTTTTGAGAATATATATTTGTACTTCCTGTTACTGGATTCTAATCAGTGATGCATTGTTTGTTTGTGTGGAGTCGACGTATAAAGTAGCATAAAATGGAGCTACTCAAGTACAATTTGATGTACTTTTGCTGTTGTGATGTACCTATAATGTCTATATCACATTAAACTACATTGTCTGAACGCACTGAGGACATAAGAACAATGTGTTGATTCTTTAAACTCGGGGTTGTTCCTCTTAGATGACTTCTCCATGCTGTCAAATGAGCATTAATAGCCTTCACCTTCGTAGGCTCGAGTAAAACTCTCTGAATGGCATTTAGCTTCTCGGGGACTGTCAGTGCAGAGATTAAGAAGGAATAAACATGTTTGCTCAAAGCCTCTTATGAAAGTGGAATGACTACCGGTTCCAAACAAGTGCCTCATTAGCGGGAGAGAGAATATGAGCTGCAGAGCAACGTCTTTTAAAGGTAGGATAAGGCTGATTTAAAGCATCAAGAATTAAGGCTGTCTAAAGATGGAGGAAGAATTATTTATTGGAATAAAATGTATAATTGAAGTGGCGTGGGCGTTAATAAGTAAACATTTTTGTCCATACATTTTTCAGTGGTGAGTAAACACATTGAGTAATACATTATGGACTGCTCCACCTCTCCCATCAAGTAATCTGTATTATTGTGACTGGCATCCTTTCAGACTTTTTTTTTTGCGTTATCTCCCGACCAAATGTCAAGGAAGTGAATCTTAGCTTAAAACAGTTGTAATCTATTACAAATCACGTGAAAACCAGTTAGTTTAATTTTAGTGGGTTCACGTTTTCTGAACAGTTCCTCTCTTGGGAAGCACACTTTTAGATCTAAACTTTAGTACCAGGCCTCTCTTCTGTTATCTCATCTTATCTCATTCCATCTTGTGCTCTCATGTTTTTTTCTTTTCCTCTCACATTCTCTGTTTGCATACCTCTCTGCCTCTCTGTCTCTCTGTCTCTCTCTCTGTCTCTCCCATCCTCCCACTGTCTGTGCTCTAATCTAGCTGTCAGTCATCCTGTCATTGTGGTTCCAAAGTCTCATTTCCTGGGCAGGAATACATTAGCAGAGGGCTGCTCCGCTATTACCTGCCGAATTACCAGGCTGTCCCTGACAATTAGTTGGGAGACGGGGGACAGCGTTGGCCATCCTGACAACTGGCGCCCGGCCAGACACTCACACAGAGGACCTAGAGAGACGGGGCCTTTCCACAAACCTCCATATGTCTCCTCTGTTGTGCTGACCCCTAGGAATGAGGACAGTTCGGCGTGTTAATGGCTACGTTGAAGTAGCATATCAGGAAACATTTTACCGCAGCCCATGAAAGCACACGCACAGATAGCAATGTCAGCTGGACGGTTGTAAATCGGTCCGTTTGTCCGTCGCTTTGGTTCAGCTTCAGGAGAGCTTCACACTTGCTGATCAGATTGCAGTATCTCTTCACAATCCTATAGATTCCTGGTGATGAGGATAACCACCGGGGTAAGATTTCATCCACGAGAAGTTATCTTCAGAACCAATGCCAATATGTATTTAGACTAGCGTTGACAATTGATTGACGTTGATAACATTTGCACACATTATAAAATAAGATAATCCTTTATTAGTCCCACAGCGGGGGAATTTGGAAATAAACCTTTATTGGTTAAACATTATGATTGCAGGGTTTCTTCCTCGGTTCTCTAAAAATAAAAATATAATAATAAAATAAATATATAATATCTATGGAAGCCCATTTCTATGGAAGCCCATTCCCGCCAGCAAAAAAAAAAAAAAGATCACTAAAAAAAAAAGAAAATTAAATAAAATAAGATCACTAAAAAAAAAAATAGTACCGGTAACATAAAAAATGTAATTCACAAAAAAAAAAAAAATAGGATCACTAAAAAAAAAAAAAATAGTAACTTAAAAAAAAAAAAAAAATGTAATTCACAAAAAAAAAAAAAAAATCCACGTTGCTTCCCCACTTTTGATTTCCATTGCGTCCCAGTCTCGTAACCTTTTATCATCGATTCTCTGAGAGAAAACAAGCAATCAACGCACAGCTCTGATGTGAGACGAGATGTGTTTATTAGTCTTTCAGGTTTTCTTTTATGTCACGCGCACAAATTAGTTCTCATTTTGTGTTTTTATTGATTCTTTTTATATGTTTACTAGAATCATTTTGCTTCCATGCATCTATCTTCTATCTTAGAATTTTCCTTTGAGGATTCATTTGAATAATGCTGGTACTTAAACCAAACCTAATAAACTACTTTAAAGGGTGGATCATTTCCAGCATGCCAGTAACATGCTGTGTTTCATCCTAAGCAGCTTGGGCTCCATTTTAAAAAGGCACTCATGAAGATGAGTTTATTGGTAATTGGAAGTAAGCAGGGCTTTCCACAAGGATATGGAGTAGCATCCACCCCCCCAACAATATTCCTATCATGATCATTACATCATGTTTTATTTTAAAAACATCTGACACTAGTTTGCACAATTGGTCAATAACAAAAAACAAACCAAAGTGTTTAACATTTAAAACTGTACATTCACAATGTGAGGCCGAGGCACAGCCTACGTTTACCTGTGACGTGTTACTTTGAACACATTGTCTGTTTTAGTGTGTTTGCAATGCGTCTCAAAGAAGGCTCTGCTGCTAAAAGCTGAAGATAATTCATTGATTAGTTCATTCATTAAGCCGATAAAGGTCTGTGTGGCGTTCTAAAGTCTGAACGGTTCTGCCGATGCGACGGCCGTAATCCAAGATGGCGACGGCAAATTTAAGGCTTCAAAACGACAGTCCACAAACCAATCGCATCACGAGGACTACGTCCATCTTTACCTTTTCTTTAATAGAACAACAAGGCATGGATATGACAAGCAACCTTCTGTATACAATCCCACTTTCAGATGTATAATACTCTCAAGTCTTTGGAAAGCAGAAGTACATATTTGCATTTAATTGTTAAAGAAGTTGTTTTGCAGCGTTGCCGTCCTTTAGTATCTGATTAACATTCTAACCCAGCCTGGTTCTGTCAACATGTGACTGTTTGAAGCTGGATCAGACAAAGAGAGCAGGCTGGACGTCAGACCTTTGATCTGCTCTCCTGTGTGTGCATGAGTATGTGTGTGTGTGTGTGTGTGTGTGTGTGTGTGTGTGTGTGTTTTTGTGCTGTAGCTCTTCTACATTAAAGAGACACACTTGAGAGAGGAAAGGGACAGGTAGAAACTGGCCTTTTGATCCTAACCTTGGATGAAGAGAGAGGTGTGTGTGTGTGTGCGTAGGCTACCGTGTGAGCAGATCATTGAAACTGGTGCTTCAAGTCTTTTTAAGTGGCAGAAGTGCAAATGAGGGAGGAAAAAAAACCACCAGTATGGTGGACCATACTTTTAGAAATAGAAATAAAACGTTGTGATAGAATCCAGGGGAAAGGAATCGAGGGAATAAGGAACCAGGGAGAGGAAAGGTAATCCGAGGAAGACAGAATTACCACAAAGTACCGTATTTAAGTGGGGTTTATGTGTGTTTCAGTTCAATTCTGTACAAGCAAAAATAAACGACACAGACAAACAATTTTGGCATGATTATGTGGACAACTTCCGAAAACGTTTCGTGGGATATCTACAAATTGCGGGGCATTTGTTTTCGTAGGTAGAGCTGCAAACGCTGAATGAATCCAAATTTCTTCTGTGAAAAAGATCTCTGGAGACGAAATGCAAGTTGCTCCATCGAAGCAGTCGAGTGCCTGGCTTAAAGGCACTTAGAGGTCAACTTTTTCCCCAACCAGACGAGAGATTCAAACCAGCAACCTTGTGCCGAAAAGCTTTTCTTCAGTGAGGGGAAGTCTATTTTTGTGTTTCAGAGGCACCGAGAGAGCCGAGGCCCAGAAATATTAGACTGCTCAGAGAGAGCTAGGTCATTTTCACCCAGCCTTATCCAATTGGCACTCTCAGTCAGTCGGAATCCATTCCCTTAACATCAGCTACGACATACATCATACTGCAGCGTGTGACTCCATTTCCACTGGAAACATTGTGTGTGCGTGTGCGTGTGCATGCGTGCAACCATTTGTACTGGTTTTGTTGTCAGCGAGGGAAATAAGCATTTTCATCATGTTGTTGTCCCATTCTGTTTTAAAGTGATATCAGGACGTCATTAAGAGCCTTACCCATTCTATTCTGTTCTACTGCATTCAATCCCCCGACATCAGAGAGATTGATGGTACAAACATTAGATCCCGTCTCTCCCGGCTCCAAATTACACTTCAGGTAACGCAAAGGCAATGGGGTCAGCTTGTAATCTGCAAACGCATAATCACTCTCATGCATAATAGAACGGTGCTGCGGTGTAATAATAACGCAGACACGGAGATAGCAAGTCGCCCGGGCAATCAGTTATTTGCTGCAGACATTTCCATTTGACGTTTCAGCTCTTTAACTGATGGCGTTATCCGGAGCTGCTTACAGTAAGGACACGGGCTGAAAGGAGTTTTTAACACTGCACCTCCAAAGTTGATCAGTAACTCCTTTATGCTTTACTTTCCCCACAGTCAGCTGTGGGTGTTTTGTAAGAAGTGATAGCTCAGGATGTCACTTCACAGCTGTGTGTGAGAAATGCTGAAAGGAATCTAATTATTTCTTAAGAGCAAACCAGAAAAAAAAAAGCTGATTTCTCCGCTATTGCACATAGGAATATTATTTGCGCATTGCGTCCTTGACACCATGTCCTAACGGGCTTGTAGCGTGTCATTTTGAGCTGAACTTTTGTCAGACGCCATGTGTCTATTTATTCCTGTCGCTCGCTTTGAAAGCCTGCAGTGGAAAAGCAACCGCTCATTGGTGGAGTAGAAATGAGGAGTTACCGATACACATTTCAAATATGGTCACTTCCGTTCATCAGCTGCGAGGCTTCATAACGTCAGTCCACAAACCAGTGGGTGAGGTCACGACTTCTTGTATACAGTCTATGATTCAAAAGCATACATGAGAAAGTAGATTATTCGTTGACAGCCCTACTCCACTCTGTATTTGACTGACGGCTGGCCCCACAGGGACGTGCAGCACAGGGGGTAAGAAGAAACAAACCTCTCTGATGCTCTCTGATGGTTGGGAAGCCATTACTGGGGGCCGTGCACTCTGTGCTTTATGTAACTGGAGGCCAGATATGAGGAGGAAGAGCTCCTTCAACTTGATTCTCCTCGTCTCTCTGCATAGCTGTCGTCTTTATCTGTGGGTTAAAATGAGTGTAAATGGGTTGTCTTTGAGCTTCTATTAGATATTAGATATGCGGGTCTAGTCTGTTTATCAGAGCAGACGCACATTCCTGTGTGTTGGTCTGGGTGTTATGATTGTATGTTGTTCTGATGCCAATCAGTTTTTCTTTGTGCGAGTGAGTGTGTGCGCACTTTCCCTCAGAGCCATTTCAGTGTGATAATTGCGACCCTCAGACTCAGACTGATTTCCACTTGTCTGCCCTGAATTTCAATACAGCTGCTCTTTAACGTCAAGGTCTTCCATAAGACGAGCTGAGAGAGAAGGGCACAAAGAGAGGAGAGAGAGACGATCATCGCCTGTCCTCTTTCAGTCTCCCTCTCTTGTCAGAGTCCACTGCTGTGGGGATTCATCAAAGCTTGTTGATTTGAGAGAGAAGGTTAGGTCAATCATTCTTTAAAGAAAGAAAAAAAGGTTAATAAAAGTTCTCGTTGGACGAATCTTGCAAACATGAGTTCATGTTCAAATAAGGATCAAACCGTCCAGTTGAGTTGCAGAGAGTCAATAAGCAAAGGCTTCATGAAGCCATGATATTTATTAGAATATTGCAAGAAGTATTATCATATTACGACGGTTTAACCTCAGGGGGCTTGATATCTGGATAATGGACATCCAGACTCAGACTTCCTCCTCCGTGCGCCGTTTACAGTCTGCTCTGCAACTTGAAATGCAAGATTGTAGCTGAGAGACGACGTCTATACGACCCGATTGTTTCACAAGTAGCCAGTTTTACAAGCTCATTTTTGAGCTCGCAAAATTGTTGTCCGGACATCACCGATGGGTTCTGAGTACCAACCCGTCGTTCCGGCTCTTTTTGCTCTCCACACAGACTCTTTACCTGCATGCAACCAAATGTGGCTTCAAACACGATGGGTCAATACACCAACAAACGGAAAACCAGAACGCTTCGCTCCGTTGGCGATGACTCTGCATTCATATGCAGATATCTAATCATAGAGATTATATCATTGTCAGCTAATGTCTGCGATGGTGGTAGGTTACCTATCATTATTTGCCTGCCTGTATTTGGCAGGCGGCAGGTGCTGACTTCATCCCCTCTGAGTTTATCCGGGTCCTTCCAGAGATCATCCACTCAGTTGAACAACTCATCTCCTCATAAGTCGGCCACTCTGCTCCTTAATCAGTATATTCACCCTCCCAGTCTCCCAAGTCTTTTAGGCCTCCAAACTAATCCTGCTCTTTCTCCATCAGTTTCCTGTCTTTTCCTTCTGGCTTTTATTTTCTCAGTTTCTGCCCTCCAGCAGACGTCAGCGCTCGGATCCTTTGTAGTTCAGTGTCCCTGGTTCTCTTTCTCCACCACACTCTTTCCTCTAGTCTGCTCTAAATATCTGATTGCGGTGAGTCACAGATGTCGCTATGTGCATGCAACATATAGATTTGGAAATGATCACAATGCAAGATGATGTTTTTCTGTAGCTTTAAGAAAAGAAAAGAAAAAATCGCTCAGTATTCTCTCAATACGCGTCACGTAGTCATCCTCTAGAATGTGTCTTTTCCAAGAACAGCTATCAGACACTTGAACGACGTCTTATTATTCCAATACTGTTGACCTCTTGGAATAGCCGGGACGGTAATCACAGCGCATTGGAGAATATAGCGAAATGTTTCTGAAGGACGAAGGGGAAAGATCATAAACAACCCTGAAAAACAGCTGCTTCCATTCAGATTGGCAAATTGGTCGGGCGTCTTTGTCGCGTGTTTATCGCGTTCAAAGACGGCATGAATTTCCTGCTAAAGAACCGCTTTCTTTCTTGTTTTTCCTCAGCGGTTTCTTTTCATGCGGGGTGTTAGAGGGGAATCAAAGCCGAGTGCTCCGCTCCCCAACGCAGTGATCAGTGTTTTCACGTAGACCCTCTTTGATGCCGTAATGAGCCCAGTGTGGTAGGTTATTATTATCCAGAGAGACAAGCGAGCGCAGAGAGAAGATAGATGTTGAGACATGCAGGGGGAGAGAGAGAGAGAGAGAGGAGGAAGTGGAAGCAAGCCAGTGGGTGGCATGTTTGGAACAGATTATCTGAAGTTAGTTTGACTCACTTTCAGCGAATGAGCAAAATGCAGTTTTAACGTGTAATCGTCACAGAAAAACTGCATCACAGCTGCTTCTGTTTCAACCAAGTTACACAATGAAGAATTTATCAGTGTGTTCTTGTCTGATAGAAGACCAAAGAACAAAATAATGCCAAGACCAGGAACTAACTGAATGTTTACTCTGTTTACGAGCCCTGGCTTGCTTTGTGCTGGTCAGTGTGAACAACAATGTAAACTTCACCATAGTTCAGACAAAGGAAAACGCAGGGTAGGGCTGAGAGTCATTTAGCACCAGTGGAGCGTGATGATCCCAGTCAGCATTGAGAAGATAAGTAGGAGAGAGAGAAACAGAGGGAGGGAACAACCGTCTCTGAAGTGATAAATAGCTCTGCACTCGAAAAGAACCGAGTTTCTTCAGCGGTCATGCAGCGGCGGAGGGATCACCATTAATGCGAAATGACTCTTAATTTAAAGAAAAAAGAAATCCAACACCAGAAGAGCGTTTTTCTGACGTGAGTTGTGGCTTCACAAAAGTCCTGCGGTCCTACGGAAAATTCACTTGGACACCAGGGTGCAAAGATGCCAAGTGTGTCCATGACTACAGCGACATTTGGTCTCGTCATGTCCTTTGTGGGATCGGTCACCAAGTCGAACAAAACCTCTATTCTGTAATCTTTGTGTAACAAATGGAAGACATAAAAACAGTGTGATCTTGTTGATAAAAGGATTGCTGTGTGAATAGAGGAATGAATTATTCAATCAACATATAGTAGTAAAAAAAGGAAACTTTACAATTTGACATAATGGTTGTGTCAAAATCCGAGGTTTTTCACTTGCAAAATACTGTTTTGCGGAATGTTACTGATTGAAAAATGAAAGGAGCAACTGCACGTCCTTTTTTTTTAACAATACCACTGACAAATCAATACATTACAAGCAAATAAGGATGCAGATTCATGCATGAGTCTGTAAGTCGAGAGCCGTTCAATGCGAGAGTCGTCAAAGTAAGTAGTCTGCCCTTTTTCTCTTCCTGCAAGGTTGGCGGTAATTAGGGGTGTTTTTCACCAAAAAAAGCAGGCCGCGTTATTATTCCATTTGGAGTGCTGACAAATCACCTCGTAGCACTTTACAACATTATGCAGAGTAGGAAAAAAGGACAGGGAGCAAGAGGGAGGCTTATCTGAATAAAAAGCTCTTATCATGTTGTTTCCGCCTCTTCAAGCCGTCGCCGTATCCCCAAGGTCAACAGCTAAATAAATGTCTTCTTGGGGGATGTTTACCGCTTTTCTGCAGGAACCTTGTCCAATTATGCACTTTTTAACTCAAGTGTTACACCAACCTTCTCCTCCACCTGCTACACACACACACACAAACTTTACTTTTTAGGGATTAAGGTAATGCATTTATTGTTATATTATTGCATTTAAATGGCAAAGCATGCGACAAGGAGCAAAGATGTGTCCCTCAGTCCTCTCTCATGCTGCAGATGTCTTCACAAAACTAGAGTACCTCTATGTGTTCACACACAGCGTACACAACCTCTCCTCCTCCCGGTAATCCCCCCCCCCCCCTTTGGCGTCCCCCCTCTCCTATTATGTGGGGATTTTCCTTCTGATGGGAATTCCAGCAGCAGCCAAACTGAGAGGCCGTCTAATTAGCCATAGATGGACGACTTCCAATGAAAGTAAATGAGCGAACAAAATCTGCCAGCGGACAAATCATTTTAACCCCCGACAAGAAAGAGGACGTCGAGTATCGCTAATCACAATCACAGGCAACGGCGTCCAATAAAAGAGAAAGCACTTTGCCGGATTTGCATTTTGGGAGAGAAAAACAATGTTTTTTTGTTTTTCTCTCTTTGTGGCTCAAATCTGGTCTTTTCATGGCTGTCCAAACAGGTTAGGGGGGGGGGGGCAGGGAAGATTTGTGCTGTTTTTGTTGCTGCCACAATTCATCAGGACCCAGTTTCGATTTAAAAAAAATCAAACGGATGATTTTCGGGGCAGTGACTCAGCCGTGTGTGGCCATGTTGGAGGTTGTCTCTCTTAGTAAACAATGGTTGGGAATAGCTGCCTGTGTTCATGAGCTGAACAGGGTGACATGCACCACTAGCGTAATGTCTCTTATTATATAGGAGCTAAGTCTCTCAAATTTTTACTTTTAGACTCTTTTGGCACATTTAGTTTTCCATAAAAATGTGTCAGGCTTTGAATTTCTCCGGAAGCTCCGGAGGCCAGCTGCTCTGTTATAACACTGACATTGGACGAAACAGGGCCCACCTGTGGCTAATGCTACAACCTACTAGCTTACATGAAAAATATATGAACTATCCCAATATTCAGGCTTCTAGAAACACTAGTTGCAAACGTTGATCTTGTGTCTAAACTGTAAAGAATGTCACAATGCCTTGGTCTCTGGGACTGAAGGACTATACCTGCATGAGTTTTGTTAGTATGTTGGTTTACTGTTTATTTGGACGCTAAGAGCTCTGGCAGCAATTCAGCATTGCAGAACGGTCACTCATGCTTTCTTAGTTGCTTAAAAACCTTCTAGAAAAGCCGAATTAGCTGACTGTGAGCCATCAGAGTGATCCTCTAAGAGAAGCAAAGGCTGTTAGTGGTCCTTTGGCCCCAATCCACTCCTCTAAAGCACTGTTTAATACCCCCTCTGTCCACCTATATCCATCCATCTTTCACTTTATTCCCCTTCCTCTCTGCCTGCCTTTACACCCCTACCTTCCTTTATGAGTCCTCTCCCTCTACTCATCCATTACTTTATCCTCCTTTCAGCCTTTGACCTCTGTCCGGACTCCCGTCCATGCATCCATGATGGAGTGTACAAAGCTTTGAATCTCAGGGATTACCTCTATAGATTTCCTCTCTTCTCTTACTCTATTTCTCTCCCTCCATGCGTCCTTTACTCTCTATGGCTTCTTTTTTTTTTTTTACTTTTCTGTGTACCATTTGCACTCTCTCTTTCTCCCGACACCTTATTTTCTCTCCACATCTCTCTATATCTGCCACGCGGTCCATCCCTCAGTGAGTAATCCCTCGATCCATGGTCGGATTGTACCGGCTGATGGAGAAGACTCGGAGCCTTTTGTTTTCTCTTAGCGAGGTAATCTATGCTGTGATGCGGGGAGTTTGTCTGCGGCTGTTCAACGATTGGTCGGGAAGGTTTATCGAGGGAAAGAAATGGCTCATGGGAGAGGAGGGGGTGTTGGCGTGAGAGACAGGAGATGAAAAACGCCAAGTTTGGTCAATATACTGTCAATACACTCAATACTAATTCAGGCAGTTATCGGTTTCAGTTGCAATTTAAAAGCTTCCATTCCAACGGATTGTTCATTAAAAAGACAAAACCATTCCGTGTTGATTTGGGGACGTGAACAAATAAACTTAACTCGACACTACCCACAATTTCTTTTATATTTTGTGATCAAAACAGGTAAATTCAAGTATTGAAGTCCCAACAGATGCAAAACCAACGCCACATGAATATTTAACAGAGGCTTTAGATCAGCATTGAGCGAATATCTTGTAAACAAGCTTAATAATGGTGTTTGATTTCAATTCAAATCAGATTTATTTCTCGTAGAGAGGCTAGAGAATACATTCAATATAATATGTAAATATGAATAAATGAAGCAAACAGGAACAAATCAACACGAGCAGTCAAGAGTCTCAATGCCAACAACGTGATGGAAAGTTCTGTAACAATCGGAAATTAGTTTTTAGTTTTACAGAGAACAATTGTGACTGAAGGGAGATTATTGTTTCTGTTGACATTCGGCCTGTTTGTACGTTAGAGCATTAGAGTGAAAACTGTCTGTTTGTTCATTTCAGCTTCCACCCGAAGCAGACAGACTCACACTGCAGGTCTGCCTGGCTCCGGGCTCTTGACATTAAATAAGTCTGGTGTTGTAGAAGTGTTTGCCCAGGGATATGAAAAGACCAGAACTTCGATAGATGTAAACTTGAGGGTTGGTTCTGCTACTGCATGGCCTCAACTTTATTTGAAATGTACTCCGAAACTGATTTTGGGTGGACTGTTGATGGGAAATTTAACAGCAGCCACGCTTTTCCATTTTGAGAGTGAGGAGCAAAGAATGTGGTGTTTTCATCCTACAGGCAGGATTTACAGTGTGAGGATGTCTGAGTGAAGGACAGAGCTGTCAATCATCCGTTGGACAGCCTCCTTGAAGTGATATGTGTCCAAACCATCAACTGTATATCAGAAGTGGACGTAGTCATCGGGGCGTCACCCGTTTGTGGACTGATGTTATGAAGCCTCCATTTCGTCTTCGCCATCTTGGAATACGGCCGTCACCCTCTTGGCTTTTTAGCATCAGATGGGGAGGAGTGACGTAAAGACGCCGTATACGTCGTGGTAGAGACCTGTCAATCACTGTGTAGCCCCGCCCTAAAGCATACCCTGCTTTATGGTCTGTTTGACTCTAAATGGACCATCATTTACTAAATGAACATCATGCTGTATTGAAGAAGACTTGAAACTAGAGATTGAGACCATAAACTCATGTTTACAATGTTTACTGAGGTAATAAATCAAGAGAGAAGTAGAGTCATTTTCTCATAGACTTCTATACAACCAGAGGAGTCGCCCCCTGGTGGACACTAGAGAGAATGCAGGTCAGAACCGGATGTTGCCCCCTGGTCCAAAAAAGACAACAATTCAGCCTTGCCAGTTCACAAACCAGCTTTTTTTCTACTTTGTGCTGGCTGTGATAGGCTCCAGTAAAACAACATTAATCTAACCAATATATATAATATAAAAACCCAACCAGCAGTGTAAAGGCAGCACAACAACTAATGGCCAAACAAAGTGATCGATTAGAAAATGTGGGGGGATGCTGGTAATGGGTAAATGTTGCTTCTTTCTCCCTCACTTACACTTCCCTAAGCACAAATCCTGAGAACATTCATTAACACACACACACACACACACGCTTGTTCACACACACACTTCTGACGTTAATCTTGCATATGCCGGCTGTGATCGATGGATGTTCGGGATAATGGTTATAAATGCATTAGCACCAAGACCTAATCAGCAAAAGCACATACATTTATGCACATAGTTGAGCACACACACACACACACACACACACGGACACACACTCCCCCTCTAATCGTAATCTAGTTCAGAGTGGGGCGTTCTTCCGCTTCAATTTCCTGTTGAGTTTCGTTTCATGACTAAGTCATGAGCCGCCATGTTTACAGAGCTCACGTGCCGGCGCTCCATCATCGCGTATCGAGTAAGCGTGCGACCATTTGTCAAAGGAAACAAAAGCTGATTTTTGTAGGCTCTACTCATTAAAATGTGGTTTTGGTTGCGATTCATCAACACAAATGGGAATGCGGAGCAAAAAGAATGAATACACTTAAAATGTATCTGGAGCCGTGTTTCTTCAGCTTATTACAGCGCGTACACGGTCCCTTGCGGTAGGTAATGGTGCGGATATGAAAGGAAGTGTTGTCACCGCTGACCTTGTCCTTAAATTGATACACGAGCTCCTCGTGGTTTAATGTTTTTACTCTCAGAAAACAGAGAGACACATGCATGTATGATGTGTTACTGCTTACTTACTGTAACAGACGTGGACGATTTATTTTTCTTTCTTTAAAAATATGTATTTTTTTGGCATTCCTACTTTATTTTGAAAGCGAGAGAGACAGGAAAGGCAGGGGACAACATGCAACTAAAGGGCCCTGCGTGGGCCAGACTGGAACCCGGGCCGCTGCACAGCCGTAATGGTTCCTCGCTGCGCCCAGTTAGCTACTGGGGCGCCTGACAAGGTTATTCTCCATCGAGACTTAAGTGCTGTGCCGGCCTTGAAAGGTCTGCGTCTTCTCGGTAGAATGGCGATAGTGACTATAATGACTTAACGCTGACGTGACGGCATCTTTTTCCCGACTGTAATAATGAAATATTCCACTTTATGATGGAGGAATGTAACCTTCACATCATTTGTGTCTACATTGTGTTGATAGAAATCATCCATAAATCAAAAGAAAAAATTGCCCGTTTGAGCGATTGTGCAGATTTCAGTGCGCTCAGCGAATGGGAAGTGGAATGTTTCTCCAACATGCGTCACATGATTTCATCTCATGCCATTCAAGATGACATGAGATGATGTTTCAGAAACATTGAACATCCCATAGAGAGATGAGTAACAGAGCGTAAGCCACAAAACAGTATTTCATTTAACCCAAATATAAACCCAGTCCCCCCCCCTCTGCAGGCAAAGCTGGGTTTTTAATATCAGGCTTTTGTTTGCATATGTAATGCCATCTAAGCTCATTGTGGGAAACTTCAGATTAATTTCTGAGGCTGAGATGAGACTTGAATTATAACGGAGAGCAGAGGGGGAGCGGGGGGGAGAGATAAAGAGGGAGAGAGAGAGAGAGAGAGAGAGAGACAAAGCAGACGCAAAATAAATAAGAAGACAGAGAGGCCAACGGGACAGAGACGGGCATTATCAGGAGAGTGTGATTGTACCTCATCGGCTCTCCGGCTCTCCGGCTCCGACAGCTCTCGTTATTGATGGAGCAACAAACTCAGCTCTCTGCCAAAAACAAAAGGTCACATTATACAACTTATGGTCGAGAAGGCGAATGTGTCACCTCCAAAAGTACACTGAAAATGCCAGGATATCATTCCCACTTCATAGTTACAGCCCTATTCTCTTTTTTTGTGGAGAGCCACTGTTTTGGATTTCGTAAGAAGGTTGTAAAATTCATAATATGGATGGAGAAATAAGACGCTTTCCTGATTAAACAGAATCTGACATTGATTCCGACCAGCTGCTTCCCAAATATTAGCTTAATCAATCATACGTGTGTTGCTGCGTTAAACTGTTCAGACAGCAGTCCTCCCCCTGATGAAACAACAACAACGTGCCTTTAGACACGCTCGTTACATGAAGGGCAACATGAGGTGCAGAAGCGGAAAATGAAAATGAAAAACAAATTTGTCAGTGCTCTCGAGCTCGAGCCTCTTAACACCCGCTCACGTTTTTACAATACCTCATGAATGGTATGAATCTCTGTGTGATGTCAGCTACACAACTTAAGATGTGAGCTTGTTGCAGTGTTGGTACCGAGTCTCGCCCTACAATAATATGTAAAAAAAGAAAGATGAATTACATACTGAGTGCCTATAAATTAATCCCTTTTGTGTTGTTGTTGAAAGGGCATTTGTGCAAAACATGCATTTGGTGTGTGTGTGTGTGTGTGTGTGTGTGTGTGTGTGTGTGTGTGTGTGTGTGCAGCTGTAATATGTTGCTGGAGAGATTTAATCCTCTGCCTCAGGCATTAATCATGTTTATTACAAAGCATTGGACATAAATCATGTTAGGAATTACTCAGAACATGGATTCAGCTTCTCAGGATGCTATTTAGCAGCTAATTACAATTCCTCGATTCATAAACAAACAAACAGGAAGCTGCACAGTCGGACACTGTACAACTTTTAATATTCACAATGTTTATGCCTCACATAAATCATCAGCAAAACAAATGTAGGTGCTTTGGAAACTTATTACACATGTTTACTTTGTAAAATAAGTTATAGATGAAATAGCAAAAGTGTAAATAATACCCATAATGCTGTCGTTAGGGAGAAACAGTCGGGCCGTGTGGTGGTGAGCTAACATTTGTAGCCCGATAAATAAAAGGCTTTACTTCAGTATCTGGCCTGAACATGCACAGGACCGAGGAAGATAGATCGCCCATTCAGAACACACACACAAGGCTGTGACAAATGGAAAATAGAAAATGCAAAGGAGTTTGAGGTTAGTTACGTTGAGTCATTTGTCTGCAGACATCTTTACGTCTCCTCTTTACTCCTAAATGTGACGAATGATTCCTCTGCTTTAGCTATAGATGCTAATCAGCTGGTGGTTGTATTGATTATTCTCTCCCGCTTATCTAAAGCAAGCATCAAGATGTCTCTGCATCTCAGATGTATTCCCCTGGTCTGACTTTAACCTGTCTGCACGACTTTCACGCCATCGTTTTACCTCCCGGGTTGTGAAATATAGATAGGAGAGGTAACAAAACCCATCCCTAGCTCCTAAACCTACCCAAGTAGTTCAGTTTACAGAAGGTCTACATGCTGAACAGTCTCATGCTTTAAACTGCCACTGAGGCCATCGAGGAACAAGTAGACCACGTGTATTTGTGGAAACATCTTAATTAGATGTTTTAGACTTTTATTGATAAGTTGTAATGTTTTTAATGAACTGATTTGGTCATCACTCTTGATGTAAACTCCCTCATTTTGATTTATTCCTACAGCTCTGAACATGTTTCCACATAATAAGCAATGATCCCGTCTCGCTTAACACAGCAACAATTCACTGAACACGCAGCTCCCCCCCCCTCCGTACTGCACATATTGGTTAAAAAAAAGCAATCACTGTTTGGTTAACATCTCGGAGAATGAATCTTCCTTATGGTCTACTGTAAAGTGTACATGCAGCAGCCCAGCAGTGACTGATGGCGTAGAGCTTCTGCACTTGTTCAGCATGCTGGCTGTGTTGCATTGTTTGGTTTCAAGACTTACACGTATATATTTTTTTGTAAGGTTCTTATAGTTGTAGACTTCTGACTGTATTTTACCATAATGCTCAAAGCTTTAGCTGTACAAAGTTCTACCAACTTATCATTGCTCGGCTCTCGTTTGGTACATAGTGCAGCATGTAGCCATAAGAGACCAAAACAGAGCTAACAGGAGAGTGAACTGTGCCCTTTTTTATACGTTTTTATCAGCTGATTACATGTCAGTGTTGCGTTTACAGTCTGGTACGCTGCCCCCGAGTGTCCATTCATAAATCAATGCACGTTTACCATCATCCTCTCCGAAGGAAAGCCTTCTTAGATTCCCATCATTGTTATATCGCTGTAGAAATAGCAGTTTAGTAAAAGTATCTCCACAGAAGATCTTCTCACAACCGATAGCGGCGCCTGTGGTTTCAGCTCTCTTTATTGGGATCTCATTACAGCCTTTGATAGCGTCGGTCATGCAGTGCTAATTGATTGCCTTGAGCTAGGAGGTGGATATCTCCGGCTCAGCTCCGAGTCAAACAGAATGTTTTCAGTGAAAATACGAGATTCCTCATCTTCCTCAGCCAACGTACTTCGTGGGGTCCCTCAGGGCTCATGTCTAGTGCCCGTCTACATCTTCTCTGCTGCCAGTGTGGTTGCCAGAGACTGTTCTCTCGCTGCCATCACATTCTAACTTCAATATAGAAGATTGCTGAAACATGAATGCAAATCTTTTCATTGTCGTCGGTCTGGCCTTGTTTCTTGAGCTCAGTGCGGAGTTCAACCTCCGCTGTGAACAACGTGGGCGTGGATCCCCTCCACGTGTTCAACACTCCACTTCCTCTCACTCTCTCCACAGCGAGCAGCCGACAGACGGCAGCTAAGCGGGAGGTGGCCGAGTTCAAAACCAACACCGGCAACACGCAGAGGATCTTCATGCTGATATTCTGACAGAAAACAAGATGAACGATCCTGTGTCACTCTCATGTATCATCAATCTGATGTTGCATTCAAGTCATTGTGTTGAGATGAAATCATGCACATTACTCTTTAATCTACCTATTGCACCCAGACCTCCACGTCAGTTTGTGATTTCCTGCATTTCTCAAAATGACTGTGAACTATCACTGGGGAAAGAAGCCCATGCTCTTGATACTGTGATTAATACTGAACTTAAATCTTTAGGATGACTGGGTTTGTTGATTGAGCAACATTAAACATATTGGCTCGTGTCTAATCATACCTACTGCACTCTGTATATGCTCCCAAATAACAATGAAATGCCAACACTTAGCATGCATTAAAATAATCCAGCGCACACAACCGAGTCATCTTAGCTCGGCCACTTCATAAATGCTGCTTGTTCCTCAGAACGCAGCAATAACAAGGCTCTTTGGCTTTTACTGCTGGCAGTAACTTTGAAGGCCACAACAGAGAGCCGAGAGAGAGAGAGAGAGAGAGAGAGAGAGAGAGAGAGAGAGAGCTCTTCAGTGACAGAAATATTCCATTTGCATGCATTTGTCTCTTAAGCTAAGAAAAGAAAGGTGAGGGGGCAGACGGAGGATAAATGAGAACAGAATGTGCACTTAATCTTTATTTCAGCCAAACACATCTTGTGCGTGTGAGAGAGTGAGATTGGTTTGTTTCTAATTAAAAGTCGTGTGAAAGTGCAGCTTCGAACCAAATGGGCGTGACTGGAAGCAGCAGGCGAGCAAAGAGGGAAAAAAGGGCCACAAATACACACGGTTTTCATTTACTGAGGCCTTTCTGTCCGTCATGTCAAACAGGACAGTGAGGACAACAGTGAGGAAGCTCTTTTTATTTCTTGTCTCCATCACTGGCCTTTGGTTGCGTTGCGCCTATATTTATTGAACAACAACAACACGGATACTCCGTAGTCGGAACCAAGACATGAAACTTTATTACTCTTTTCAACCCCGACAAAGGCAGCATAGACCAGAGCCACTCCCTCGGTTATTACTTTTCACAATAAAAGCCTGAGACGTGAGTATTTGGCGTTTTGCTCTGTTGCATTGATGGAAGTAATCCAATGAATTAGAATGATTGAATTGAACTGTGATCAGAGTTCAAACACACAGAAACTCTTGTTTGCAGCTATATGGTGTGTTGGAGATTATTTGAGTATTAAAGACTGTATCACAGTATGTTGTTCTCTCTGTGAGGAACAGATGAAGGTCTTTCATCTAAACATCAGCTCTGAACTGTGTGTAGCTGTTCATACACCAACACCCTGTTTAGGCCCGTTAGGACTCTAGTGATAATGTTTAGAGGGTCGCTTCAACTTCATTCAACGTCGTCATATTTCATTTCTCTGCTAGCTGTAACACATTTAGCTCATGTTGTCAGATTGCTGGTATTGTGTACAAACTCAAACCTACGAACAACGGCAACCAGAGCCGACGAGTCCTGTGTTTTCAGATTCTCACAGTCGAAGAAGTGAAACTCGTTTTGTTTTCCTTCTAAACTCTTTTCTTTCCTAACTCCACTTCCGTATTAACATGTTCACATCATGTGTTCTGTGTTTATTTGCCTGTGCCTAATGTATGATTTGACAAAGTGATATATTCAACACATGCAGCGATAAAGCATCGCTGCATCAGTACTGACGGAACACACACACACACACACACATGCGCTACAGATGTCATCATGACGAGGCCAGATGTATGTCTCTGTTTGATGTTTCCTGGTTTGTCCAGATGGGACAGTGCTGGAAATGATCAAGAGACGAGACGCGACGAGAGAAGGGGGAAATATGGAGGAAAAAAAACTGTGTGTATAATCATCAGTCAGCAATATGTGAGACATGTGAGCAACATCTGTGTGTGTGTGTGTGTGTGTGTGATCCTACAAAGACAGGAAGAAAGAGACGAGAGAACTATCATCCGACATGGAGCATACAGATGGGAGACAAATGTGTGTGTGTGTAAAAGAGTAAAAGTGATGGCTCGGATTAAAATAATAATAATTTATAGACTTTTTTTTTTTGTTCCTGGTTGTCAGAACAGGAAAGTTTGAAGGAGACAAAGGCGCAGAGACACAGGACAAAAAGCTGGTTTTGTTTTGCAACACCACATTAAACTGAAACATGATGTGAAGATAATTTTATCTTCAGGTTGTGCTTGCAGTCAACTTATCCTGGGAAAGAATACTTTACTGGTTTTTCAGTGTAAAATCTGGGATTCCTCCCGTCCCGGGTTGGCAAGTTTCTGTGCAGAAAGTTTTCACCTTAAAATTAAGTTTTGAAGACTTACACATAAAGCACAGCAGTATAGATTGTCTTTCAAGGCTAAGCTCTGTGTTTGTTTGTTTGTTTGCTGTCCAGACTTTCAAAAATCAATCTGGATACAACATGAATATGACAAAAAACTGATTTGAGTTGGCAGTCTGGAACTACACCTGAATGCTGGAGTGCATGATATTAAAACGCTCATAATTTAAGTATTCAGCCCTTATTGTGGCTCTGATTTCAGTATCCTTTCTGGTCCTTTATTCATTCATTTGTGTCTCTACACTAATGTTTGCACGTCCACTACACAGTGCACAGGACCGGTCAGAACCCTTTAACATGGACTGTGTGACTGGGCCTGACACATTATACTTACAATCATAATACTCTAATAATTCCAAAGCGTCTCCGCTAACCTCACGCTGCTCTGTGGTGATTGGTCGTCCTTGACCTTCTGCTGCCTGTATCAATAAGGCCTCAGCTTTTAATTAACCCCGTTACCAGTGGTGGCACACCAGCCTGTGCTAATTAGCCTCATTAACAAGGGGAACCTTTTTTTTAATAAGAGTATATATTAATTACCTTTTTAATAGAATGAAAAAGGTTTATCTGACCAGTGATGTGCTGAGTCATGCAAACCATTAACATTGTCCAGTCATCTAGAGTAAGCTGTGACTTCTCCCATTTAAAATGAATAAAAAGATAAATAAATATGCAGTTATTGTATTAAAGCATGCGTTCTCCTGTACACAGCAGGATGCTGGTCTGTTTAATAAAACCCAATTAAAAGCGGGTAAAGTCCACGCTTAGCAGAGTCAAAGCTACCATTAGAACTGAACTGTTGCTGCTGTTGGGCTTCCTCCATCCTCTACTGCAGAGGGAGAGATTGACTTCTTAGAGGTGACGTCCTCTGGCTTGGGACTAGAGAGATCTGGAGGCACACAACATATATCTGGAATGCAAAATGAGTATTTGATTTAATGATTCAATCATGGCGGCTTGAATTCAATTATTGACTCTTTATGGACACGAGGCCTGGTGCTCACTCTGTCGACATCTCGATACCGTTCTGGGTTCCCAGTGTGTCTCTGAATGTCTGAGCTGAAGCATAAATTCCCAGAATTGCTGCCGCGCCGCTGCCTCATACTCTCTCTCTCTCTCTCTGTGTCTTTGAGAAGTGAGGAGATGGAAGGACGGCCAGGAGGACTTTCCAATACACTGCCCTGGAAAGCATCCTCTTCTGTGGGGAAGGACGCGGCAGAGGTGACACGGTGGTGAAGAAGTAGGAGAGATGGGGGAAGAAGAAAAATGGAGATATATTGAAATAGGAAACGGAGAGGAGAGAAGGTTAATGAACACTATTCTTAGAGAATTGTAGCTGGATTCCCCACAGGAAAATATATCAGCACATTTTAGCCCTGCGTTATCCAAATCAAATGTTTTTTACATGAAACCAGACATTTATTTATTTATTTTTATTAAGGCATATCTGGATTACACGGGGTTTAAGATATTCCATCCAGAGGTTTCTTAATATAGACCTGCTATATTCAAAGCCATCACTGCTACCTGTTACTGAGTAGCTACATGCAACTAATGAGCTTTTAGTATAGAAATGGAAAATGTTCAAATCATTTATTGTAAAACTCTTTTGAAAGCAGATGGAATTACACATTTATGAATCTTTGTGCTGCACGTTGCACGTTTCTAATGGGAGAATTATGTGCAAAATTCAATAATGAATTCAAAAATAGTGTATTGCGCACTTTCATTTTAAAATTGCTGCTATATGAACAAAAGGGCAATAACATTTGGTTTGCAAACACTTTAAACACATAAGGTGCTTTTTAACAGCAGTATTCCCTTTACACAGTAGCAGTTATAACACAGTTATAATGATTCTGATAATGGATATTCAGCCGGTGTTCACAACTTTATCTTCATGTGTGTAACAGATGCAATTTGAAATATACACCTTGACAACTGTAAACCTATCTACGTCATGTTTGTTATGTTTGTTATCTTTTCTTGGTATTTTGGTCAGACACACATGCGCTGATTACCGTAATATGTGTGGTGTTTGTTATAAATGTACGTTGGTACGTAGAGGGTGATAAGAAGCTGTACATGGAGGGACTTAGGACCCAGGGGAATGTAGGTGAAGGAAACAGGAAGTGACGCCACACAAACAGCTGTATGTCCGCTTAATAATAAAAAAAAACTAGATAAAATAATTGTCAGCGTTAATTAATTAACGCGTTAACGCGATAATAACGCGTTAACTTGCCCAGCACTAATATTTTTGCATGACACTGGTGTTGATATGGAGATTTTTTATATATTTTCATATTTTAATTCAACTTATTTTTTTTTGCTCTTGTGTAAAACGAACGGATCTTCTAATCAGAGACGCGTGACCGCTGAGGGCATCGGCGGCGCTGCATGAACACGGCTCCTCCTGTTTTGCAGAGCGGCGATGTTGGAATGAACGGTTCAGATTTACAGCCCGTGATTAGCTGATGAATGGGGGAGCAGAGTCGCAGAACTAAAAGCCCTCCAGCCAACTGGAAGAGTCGAGATAATCATATATACGCTCAGCCATTTGATATCAATACAGTGGATGTGAATTTCCTCATCCGGAAAAAAACAAACAGAAATGATGAATCGGGGACGGCATTACCATTAGAGGCATTACATGTAGGAATTCTGTGAATAATTCAAGGTTGTTCTTGGGTATCTCTGTGATTGAAGACGCGTTTCCCAGGTGTTGTTATGTACACAGATTACCCCGGGACATTTGTATAATTAGAAGACCTCTCGTGACACCTGCTAATCGAAGTAAATACTGCTGACCTTTTTTTAAACAAAAAAAAACTAAAAAGTAGGCCTCGTGTCAATTGATGAATTGTGCTGAAATCCTGAAGTTCTTTATCAGCGATCAGAAATGTCTTGCTCAAGGACACATCAACATTACATGAGGCCGGTTAGCTAATTAGATTCAGAACAGCTGACGTGGAAGCAGAGGTGTGAGATGAAACAGGTATTACTCTCATCCTCCACTTCATTCCTGCTTGTTGCTGAAGAGATAAATAGCTCCTTTTTTTTACCTGATAGTGTTTCATTAAATTACACCAACATTTATTTTTACTAACTGAATCTCACATAAGGTGTTATCTTGCTTTGAAGTTGCATTTAGCAGTGTATCCCGGTGCATGATTGACTTTTGTTGGAGCCATTTAGCCTGTTGTTGGCTGTAATTTTATTATAACACATAATATATTTCTCATTATTGGGTAATTATTGGGCCCAATATATATATAACTTCCCTATTTTTTCCCCTTTGAATATATTTATACATTTTCAATTTAAGAAATTCATCTCCAGCAGAACTCCACGAAGACGTTGAAACATTTCCATTTCCTCCACAGCAGCACTGTCTCGACCTTTACCTTTGAACACAGTTTCGTGTATTTTTTTTGGTGAGGGAGAAAGAAAAGGTTCAGAGCCGCTGGGCTGCAAGAGCCAAGAAAAGCATCACTATTCCACAAGTTCACCCAAATATGAAGAACAAAGGTATATGTTTTAATTAGCCAGCAATGACGACTGAAGGTAATATGTTCTAATTAGGCAGCAATCAACACAGAATGCATTGTATGATTAAAATAGCTATTTTTTGACGATTGAAGGTGCTATGTGTTTTAATTAGCCAGCAATGGAAGACTGAGGGTATATGTTTTAATTAGCACCGTCTCCTGTGGCCGTAAGGGCTCGGGGCTTAAACATTAGGTAGAATGTTAATCAAACCTGCAGAAATGAGACTAATTGTTTTCATACGGCAGTTCTCCTGTGGTATGGCAGAAATAATCCTTTTTTTTTAAAGCTTCAGTAGTCAGAGTTAGGTACAACTAGCGCCGGTTGGCCTACTTTCATCTGCTCCCAAGTGACTTGTGGGCTTCGGCAGGTACATGCATACATACAACTCCATCCCACATGACTGTAGAGCTGCATCCTGTTTTTCATTTTCACAGGAACAGGGAGAAAAAATAGCACGTGTAGCTTTGTAGGACAGAGATCTGACAGTTTCCCAAAATATCTCGATGATTCCTCTCTCCACACATTCAAATACTCTTTTATCCCTGAATAAATTTAATTTAGATACCAGCTGAGCTACTATCACAACAAGCTGCAAAGAAAGGATCTCAGGCTTTGTGCTGAATGAACTCGTATCATCCTGTCTACAGTTGACTGAAACTTTCAAACTTTCTTGATTAAAGTTGCTACGAGAAACTCTCATGTTGTGTTGTTTTTGGCGGCCCCTGTGGACTAAAGTGGTAGTGTTTCAGAGCACCAGAGTCCCTTTAGAAAACCTCTCATTTTACTGCAGCAGGGTCCGACAGTCTGCCCCGCTCAGTCCTGGCTCTGGTTCTCCCGTTGCCTCCCTTCCCTCCAGCGGGCCCAGCAACACGGCCTGGGCCTCCAGTAGCGTGGTGTCGGTGGAGACTAGTTCAGGGTCTTTCCGTCTTTCCGTGGTGGGCCTGTTGCAGCCGGAGGTCCCGCTGCAGTAGTTTTTGGTGAACCTGCACGATTTTGAGCAGAATATATAGAAAGAGTCAATCTTCTTACTCATGGTCTCGTTTACTTATGGCGGTCCTGTGGAGGCGTCGATATTAAATTGAAAC
>JAVDOI010000016.1:62500-87500 GCA_032191485.1 Leptoclinus maculatus
AAGCTTTGTAAACACTCCTCAAACAGTGTTTGTTGTAGACTACTTCCTGAGTCTACGGAACTATCTCTGCATGACTTCCATGTTGTGTGGAGTGTGTGTGTGTGTGTGTGTGTGTACACTTGTATTCATATATAGGTTACGTCTCTATCCAATTCAAATGTGACATCATCATCGTGTTAAAAGCAGATTTCCGTGTCTTCATAATAGTTCTTGTGTGAAGAACTTAATCAGTTAATCAGTTGAAAACTGTCAAAAAGATAATTCATGTTTAGACCGGTTGTTTGTGTTTCTATCAGGTAATCTCATGCTGTACACGAGACCACCAAACCCTCTGTTTGAGTTTGAAATCTGCTTATTTTTCCCCCTTTAACAATAATCGTCTTCGTGCTCGTGAGCCACCAGGAAGCTCCTTTGTCCGTTTTAGATTTTCCTAAATCGGAGCGTGCCAATCAAATCGTGATGTTTCGTGCATATCTTGACCTTCATGGCACTTTCCATGACATTCTGTAGCTCGTTAACTCGCCCGAGATGCATATTCACCGACCAAAGATCAGCGATGCTGAACGGCGGAGCTGAAGAAGCTATCTGGTTGAGGTATAGAACAGCTTTGACAGTATTATAGAGCAGGCTGGTCTCTTCCAGCATTCGTAGCTGTAGCTATGACAAATAATGCGCCGTAATCTGCAGATATCCGAGTGATCGATGTCCTCCACTTCATCATGAAAGAGGAAGTATAAAGGCTGATAAAGCACACAGGAGGTGGATGGGTCCGTCATGCAGCGATCTTTCAGCCAGACCCCTTTCGATCCCCACGTGGAACGAGAAGTCAGTGGGATTTATTTAACTCGTAACTTCTGTTGTTATTTTAAGCCTAACTCTGTAGTTTTGTTGCCTAAACCCAGCTGAGTAGTTTCCTGTGAAGACTGAAGTTTATTTTGAAAAGCCCGTATGCATGTAACGAGCGGAAGTTGTTGCTGGCTTTTGTAGGGAAACATTTCGTAAGAGAACATGTAAACCATTGAGGATACGTTGTGCAACGAATGTGACACTGCAATGACATTTGCATTCCTTGGTAAAACAAGTGTTATTATCACTGCACATTGGTTTGGGACACAGACGTAAGCACAGGCGCCTCTGTCTTCTGCCTTCTGGGTAAACCGAGCTGACACACAGACCTGCAGTATTTCTGTTGTCAGAGCGACGTAACCAGAGCTGACAGGATGAAAGAATATCAGCCTGATTCTGGAAGACACGAGCATGAATCAAGTCCTGAAATACAGTGTAAATAAAACCTAGATAAGTTGTTATGAAAGCAGATGAATACATACAGTGTATAGTGTGGTGTCAGTGCGGGCTGATGCTATAGTGACTGCTTGTAGAACAAAGAAAGGAAAACAGGATTATTATAATGCACACATGAGGTATCGGACAATAGAGGTTTGACAGGAAGCTACACTCCAGAAATAAGACTTAATGTAAAAGAAAGGGGAGGAGCTAAAGAGACACTGCACAGCCTCCCTCTGAGGGATGAGATGATACCCAGAGATCTCAATCATCACTAGTGTTTACTGCAAAAACACAACAAAAACCAGCCCTGCTCAGTGAAGTTACATTAGGCTCACCGATTTCTATTCTATTCAGTTCTATTGTATTCTATTATATGCCAAGCCCTCAGACCCTGCTGATAAATGAAGTGGCCAGTCAGGTTATGCTAATTGATGTCTCCTCCTCTGCTTCCTTCCTCTTTTCTCTAAAGTTCAATTACACTCATCCACTGCCATCCATCACTGGAATGAAGCTGGCTGCGGGGCTAAATTAAATGTGCCAATTTCAATTAGCCAGCGTGAGGCAGTGCAGGGGGACAGAGGTGACTGTGGTGGAAATTGGTTAGTGGAGAGAGGGGGGGGGGGGGGGAGGGGGGGGTGTTAGTTGAGCTGTGGGATGTTTGGGAAGCAGAGCCGCCCAGAAAACTACACTGATCTGTTTATTGTTTCTTGCTGTTTTATTCCAGTTTTTTATTCCGAGTCCGTCTAAAAACAGGTGCAGGTCTGTCTGTGTATGTCAACCCTGTGATAGTCTGGCGATCTGTCCAGGGTGAACCCTACTCCATGTAATCTGGTCACAATAACGTGAGTGCAAACATTTCTGCTGTCAACACTTGCAGAGGCAGCATGCAGAGGAATGTGGGAACCGTGCAGGAGAACAGACTTGTTGGAAGGAGAGCCGAAGCGTGAGACGACGACGACAACAACAGAGCTGATGAGGGGAAAATGAATATGGAATTTATTGTGACCAAGCCGTTTCCCTGCGGCTCCCACACTTAATTGAACATCTCGAGCCTCGATACAGGACGCCAAACCGACACGACATGGCTGTCCCACATCTTTCAGCGCTTGTGAATTATTCTGGAAAATGTTGCCGTGGTGGTTTTAAAAGCTGACATGTGGAGCACAAACATCTGTCAACAACCTAATAGACAGTAATATGAGATTTGTGTCTTGTACTTGGGGGAGATGCACAGATTTGAAGCCAAATGACAATGCTCTGAAAATGTTGTCGAAGAAAATAGGGTGTCATAATCAACACCTTCTCACATGATGCGATATGCCTTTTGGAAATAATGATATTGAAACTCTAATCTTTACTTTTAGTTTGCAGTTTAAAGCACATTCTGTTTTTATTAAGAAAGGGGAACAAAGTAATCAATCTTGAGTTGAATCCCTTAGATTGCATCAGGTTTAAAACAACCCGTTGAAAGGTGTGCCAGCGCACCGCAGATCATATCCAAACTTCAAATCAAACCCGGCTTCACGCGTGTCGTCAAAGCAGCTTGTTTTAATAAGCAGAGAAGCCGGAGACGCTCCTTTGTTAGCAGCTTGTTATTAAAGCTGCAGCGGCATGGCGACAACAATCGGAGGAGTTTCTTTGTGTTGCCTCTCACATGATAACTAGAACTCTCTGGGCACCAGACAGGAACGGCTGATAAATAATCTCCTCTTTACTGAGGACTGGCAGGCAGGCAGGGTGGAGGAGAAATAATAATTTTACCCCCTATTTTTTTTTTCTTCCTCTCAGCAACGGACCTGGTTTTAGCCACAACAGCCTCCTCCCTCCCTCAGGCTGAGACAGGATGAGACTTTACAGAGAAGCCATTTCAAACTTTTAAATGGTTTCTCTGTGACTTGTATATCCTCTAATTGTTATTCATAGCTCTGTCAGGAGAGGAGGAGGAGGAGGAGGAGAGAGAATGGGAAGAGGAGAGGGAGAGGGGGGGTGGGGGGGGTGTCGAGGACAGACGGTGGAGGAGAGGGAAGGAGAGCGGAGGAAAGGAGGGCAGATGGGCGGACTGAAGAGAGGAAACAGAGGAGAAACAGGAAGTAACAGAACCTTCCTCACATAGTGTGATGATTACTTTGTAAGACCTTCCACACACACAAGCATACTATGTGGATCACAGAATAATTAAATTATTATATAACCTAAAACTAGATGTGGAAACTCTGTCAGGTGTATATTTACTGGAGGTGTTTAAACTCATCCCTGTTCATCCACTCCAGACTCCACGCTGAGCATCAACATGGCAGCAGCTGCTTTTATTCTGTGAAATGCAAAGCACTGTTTTCAGCCGCTCTCTCCTCCCGAGTGAAGGAAATGTCACGGGGAAAAACTCCGCCGTGTTAGCGGTTACCGGTGTTTTAGCATCAGACGTTCCCACCAGCATTCAGGGAGTCTTACTCTGTTTGTTGTGGTGATAACTCTGAAAAGAGGAGATTTACCGTGCATGAGGACTTGTTTTTTTTAAATTTCTAAATACTCTTTCAGACTGATTTATGCCAGACACGCTGATGTAATGATGCATGAATCAGAGAGCTCGCAAGGTGTTGAGGGAAATCAGACAATGTAAGTTTAGCGGTGTCTAATCTGCATCCCCAGAGGCCTCACTAAACTGTTTATCTGTGTCTTAAGAGCTCTGACAGGAGTGATAACTGAACTCCAAACAGGAAGTCTTCATGAACACTAGAAAGACCAAGGCACGGTCAGCTTGAAGATCTTCAAGTTTGAAGTTTGCCTAAAATAAACCCTCGTGAATCTCAAACATCACGACCAAATGACTTATGAATGCAGTGTCATACAAAGGGCAGTCCCATATGTTGTTATTCTGAGTATATAATTGTATTCATTCTGACAAATCAATTAGCGACGTCTTAACTGCAGTGACTGTGTGCCTGAAGCTTCAATTACGTACCTCGGTATAACCTGTCGCACCGAACCCTCCGGAGACATCGCCATGTGCTCAATTAATCTCTGCAGCTGGAGGAACATTTTTCTTTCCTTTCTATCGCGTGGACATAAAGTGTACGTTGAGGAGAAACCTCAGCCAGTCAAAGACATTATTCAAATTATTTCATTCAGCAAGGAGCCACATCAGCATGCGACTTGGTCAGAAGGAGCACAGTGTCATGACTGCAGAGCATGTCTGATGCACCAATTAGTTTAGCTGTGAGGTTGAGCGCTGCGTGTACTCTGTCACGGTTTCCTCCGGCGTATTTCAAGCCCGACGTTAGCGAATGTCCGGTCGAGAGAGCTTATGTGTGAAGACGAGTGTGAAGTTAGCGGTAACGTAGTAGCTATGAAGTTTCTTATTTCTGCTACGAGGGTCTACGCGGATTGACTCACTTTTGTGGAGCCGTCCTCAAGTGTCCATTCAATGATACTGCAGCTCTATTTCGGGGTAAAACCGACACCCCGGGATGTTTCAACGCATCATAGATCATTGGTTTGTGTGTCACACTCTGACTGGCCTTTGTAACGGTTCTCTCCATCATACAGCACAATATGTACAGTGGCAGGAGAGAGAGCAGCAACAGTTGTTGGAGCCTTTTTCTTCTTCGCTGTACTGTTCGTGTTGTGCTGCTGTGCCCCTGGTTCGCCATAAACCTCCAGTAAATTATTTTACCATCTGGATGAATGGCTGAAATTGCCGGTGTGCACGGGCGAAACCGAATTACCAGCCTCCCCTGGTGATACTAATAACCAGGGAGAGAGGGCTTCAGCGGGCGTTTATGTGTAACCATTAGAAGTAAAGCAGCTCCATTGTCTAGAGGTGAATTCAAAGTTACGGGGGCAGCTCCGAAGAATATGCCCTTTAAAGCATCACGATGGAGAAAAGTACAGACTGGATCCAGAATGGAGGTTTAATGCACGAGAAATAAACAAAAAGGGCCAATAACGGTACAATTCCTTTCCGTCTACATGGCTGCCTGGCTGGCTGCTTGTCACCCTATTCTTTAATCTGTTTCGGGTCTAATTGTGAGTAATGACGCTATTGGCTGATATGGCCTGTGGCTCAGCCAGCCCCTCTGTGCCCACACTGCATATCCAACCCATCTGTGAGCCACACACAGTCCCCCACCAATACACACACCGGAACAACTGTCATGCCCACAAACACCCGCACATGTACACAAATCACTGCAGCAATCTCTCACACACACACACACACACACACACACACACACACACACACACACACACACACACACACACACACACACACACAGCACACTTCACAGCAACCGTCAGCTTTAGCACGTTGGCTAACCAGCAAAGAGGATTCATAACACACCAAATTAGCTTTAGAATTGCAATGAAAGATCAGTTCATTAAAAATGCATTAAATATGAGCGGGTTCAGTTGATGCTAAATGGAAGAAGGGGGGGAGAGATTAATCTAGCCTCTCTTCCCTGTCCCTCCTTTTATAGTCTCTTTCCCTCTTTCCTCCTGTTTTTTTTTGGCGCTATCGCATCTGAAATGTCTGTAATATCTTCTTTTGTGTCCGAATCAGTGTCGCATGTAACCATGACTGTGCAGAAGTATCCTTTCAGCCTCTGCATCCTCTGGAAAAACACTTATTTTGGGCCCAGTTGTTGATCAGATTGGGTTTTTGTTGGGAGCCAACCGGTCATGCAGCAGAGTTTTGTAGCGGATTCAATCAGATAACAGATTTTCTGTTCGGTCCAATCAGAGAGTTTTGAACCAGGCTAATCAACACATCAGAGGTCCAGTTGCTCCAGCCCTGATGAAAGATGCTGTTTGTTTGTCCAGTTAGCCTAAATATGTGTGAGATGTGAGTCTGGCTCCCGCCCCGTGGATTACACATGTGACACTGGCCACAGACACACTTCTCAATGCATTGTTCCAAATCGCAGAGATCGTTGCTGTGTGCCATCCCTCGGCCCAGAACATCATGTGTCTGCACTGCTTCCAGACTACAGCACCAAGTCATTCTTATCACCATGCAAACCGCAATTCTACCACGTACGGTTTTTGAGAAATCCAATAACAATATGAGCAAAAAAAAAAAAAAAACTTTTTATTTTTTTTGTAGTTGCAGGCCTGTCACCTAATGCATGCCGATATGATGGGATGATAGAAGCCACAGCGAAAGGAGGGGAGTAACTGCAGGCAAGAGGACTGGCAGTTGTTTCCGGAGGAGAAAGGAAGGCAATTTGTTTGCTGGATTATGTGAGAGGTTTGTGAGACAACTTCTCTGCACACCTATTCTTATCTTTGTGCAGGCGCCGGTGAGAGACAATGAGGTCATAGCCCCACACAAAGCCTCAAATAAACCTCCTGCATGCTGAGCAAATTAGACTCTGAAACATTTACAAACAGAGGGTCTGACGCATGCAGGCACGAATATACACAAACATGATTTAGAGGAGATTCACCGCTGTCACATCTGTGCGTTTTCCTTTTCTTTTTGTGAGGTTGTTTCACCCGAGAGAGGAAACTAACCTTGACGTTTGACAACCTTTCACATTTTGTACCCAATGGTGACGTACACAGTCGGTGTGCACAACAGAAATATGGCGGAGTTATATTAACTAGCAAAGATCGCTAATGCAGACTAATCGTATTGACTTTCCAGATCAGTGAGTGGGTAGAATTCAAGGGTTCAAGGATCATTTCTTGTCACTATGCGACACAGAGATGCACAGTGGAATTCAGTTGTAGCCCATTAGTAACACAACAAACACAAACACAAACTAAAAATCAATATAAGGAATATAAACAGCAGCTACAACAACAATCCTCTCGGCAGATAAAATGGCCGACATCATCACATTAATGATTCAACATGAGGAAAACATTGTCCATCAGCTTTGACTGATGTGTGAGCACCAGGCAGCGTAGTTACCGTGTTGACTGGTGCAGCAACCGTTTACGTTAAGTCACTACGAGCAAACACGGACACATTCTTGAGTCCACTGAAGGATTATTGATTCTGACAGACATGCAACAGCCGGACATTGTGTTGCTGGTAACAGTGTTAATTAAATGTTTAAAGCTTGCTAACGCGTCTGGAGGGGCTGAAGGTAAAACACTACTTCCTTTGCCAACATGTGGACGCATATTCTTTGTGACATCGGCTGTGAAAGTGTCTTTAGAAACTGATTATGAGATGGAATAGGGCACACTATTTAACTCTCTTATCACCACGTCTCTTAAGTCAGATGCATCGTGGCTCAAAGTGTCACTACACTCCAATCAAAGTGGTGGTTTGATGTCTGAACGGCGTGTGAACCCGTCCTCCCCGCACCACTCTGATACTCATATACTTCACAATCAGAAGAGAAACGAAGCAGCTTTTGAACTTTCTATTTCTGTTTCCGTCACTTGTTGTGTGTACAAAGCGCCTCACTATGAACGCCCTCCAGGAGAAGACTGTCCAACATCAGCGTGTCTCGGCCTCTCTCGCTACGATGAGGCGGTGAGAGGAGGGGGGGGGGGGGAGATTATGAGGACAGAAGAGGACCGGAGGAGGCGGTCTCTCACTGGATCCCACACAGACTTGTTTCGCCGTCTTGGACCGGCGGCTCTGCTGCAAAGCAGCGTGGGGGATCAAGCAACGAGAGATGATGATTATGGAAATGAGCGAGCCCTCTTTCTGAAAGATTAAACAGGCCACTGATTGCTTTTACATAACCTTCACTCACTGAGACACAGGCTCGCTCTGTCCCTCTCTCTCTGTCGCTTTCACACACACACACACACACACACACACACACACACACACGTATTGTCGTTGATTTTTCTAATTGCTTTGCCTGTTGTCTCTCCTCTCGTGTAGAAGTAGCTTCTCTCCAACCCTTCATGCGTTATGCTCAGCTTCAGAAACCCAAAATGCCAACACACACACACACACACACAAGAGATCTGCAGTGTGTGTGTGTGTGTATCTATAAAGACGTGGCTCTATATAGGAGGCTATAGCAAGAAACGGCCACCTCATAATGCTTAGTATAAATATGTATCTAAATATGTTGCCTGGTCTCATGCAGCATATCCCACATTTGCCTGCAGAACTAAACTCCTGCTCATCAACAACTTGTAGAATTAGCTCATCACTCATCATATGCCATGTATTTAGTCTATCCACAGCCATTTTCATGGTACACATTTTTTTTTAATTTCCCTCAGTACTGGACTATTTGGTGAGGCCTTTCCAAAAAAATTATTCTGCTTGAATACCAATTTCTCCTCAATCAATTGGGGACCAATCTAATCTTCCCATGACACAGCTTTGAGCATCAACCCAGATTTTGACACATAATAGTCCAGCTGGTGGCTTCAAACAGTGCTACGCTTTTATCTCCACTAATTGCCAACACAACCTTCAATTTAACTGAAATTGCACAACCCCCCCAAACACACACACACACACACACACTTGTAATTTATTATGTTTTGTTATATTTCCTCAGGACATGCAGCAGGTGCACGGCACAGCTGAGATTCAGCCGCTGCAGCAGTCGGGCCGGAGAGTCGGCTGCTGCAGCTCCTCGTGGACGTGAAAGGTTTCCCACCCGAGGGCCCGACGGCGTCAGCAGTCAACATCGTTATCAGCACAACGTTTTCACTTTCAACTTCATCAAACAAACCACAGTTGCTTTTAAAAGCTGGAATTTGTGGCCTGGTGATTTAGTTTCAGGAAGTTTTAGGTATAGACCGGGAATCAAATGTCTGTTACTCTATCAGGGCACCACGGTCATGCGTTAGTAGTGTTATGTCTTCTAAGCATTGTGAGGCCATCGCTGGCGCCGGTATTGTTGTCAAGCTGCACAATTAATCAACATTTTATGGAAATCGCAACATGGCCTCCTGCAATTTCCAAATCGCAGAAGGCACAATATGTGTTGAAGGTGAAATGTGCGTCACAATGCAGAGACGTCCCGGCCGACACTTCATATCCTTTGCGTGGTACGCATTCCTGCAGAAGTCACACCATGATCATTTCAACATGAAAATGAGCAGCTCAATCAACTGCTGCACAACAGACCTTCTTCTGTGCGGTGGAGGACACCGTTTTATTAAATAAGACTTTGCATTGAAACAGTAATTAGTTCTTCAATTTGCGCGCTTTTTAAATTATCTTTAAGTTTTGCCTCTTTTTTTTGTTTTCGACGTGACAAACCGGTACTCAATACGTAGATTTAGTCAGAGTTTTTGTTGACATTGCACAACACTGCGAACTGTTTTTTTGTTATTTGAATTCAGTAATAAGAGTAAGGCCACACCCACAGTTCTTCATAGAAACCATGTGGACCTAAGTACATTTTTGTGAGGAGATCATAACGAATAAAGTTTTCACTGTTTGTTTCACTGTATAATATTATTTGGGATCAGCGTCAGACTCCCTCATTCCCCCATCTGTCACATGCCTGTTGGATTAAGGTGCCTGCTGACAGACTAACCAGTCCAACTGTCTAGCTGCCAAACTGAATGACTGACAGACGTACAAAGAAGCTCTCTGGTTGGCTCACTCCTTAAATAACTAACTTTACATTTCGCTAATTTACTTACCGACTGACTGGTGGTTCCTTGTGTGAGCGGCTGCGTGTTTCTGCTTGCGGTTTATTCAAGGACATCAAGCTGATACAGAAACACATTCCCCATGCATCTAACCAACTCACAGCACCGGCAAACTGGATGAATAACTACATTACTGACTGGCTGCCTGGCTGGTTAATTAACTTACTGTCTGTCTGTTTGTAGCGCACCCAAGGACATCCATCCAGCTTGTACACAAACTATTTCACACACACACACACACACACACACACACACACACACACACACACATCTATCCTCTCTGGAGCGACGGGAAGAATATTTCCCTGTTTACTCAAGTGCCACTTCATGATTAAAAACTAATCAGGCTTCAGCCAGCCTGGGATCCCCCTACACACTGACACAGAATGAACTGTAATTATCGTAACAGGGGAGCGAGAGGCAGAGAGAGAGAGGGAGAGAGAGAGAGAGAGGGAGGGAGAGGGAGGAGGAAAAGCAAAACGACAAGAAGGGAAGGTGAGGAGTCAGGTGGAAAATAGAAAATAAACAGAGATGAAGCGGGAGAGGTGTCGGATCCAGAGAGAACATAGAAACGAGATGGAGGGAGGTAAAGATGGAGGGCTGCTGGCCTTGGGGATTGGGTGTTACTGTAATACAACATTAGCACAGGTGAGCTACAGAGTGTGACTCATCATCACATATCAAACAGGTTTTTGTGTATTTGTACTTCAGCTCCCTGCTGAAGCTGAATCTACTCATGTCGGCCTCGAGCTCCGCCAGAAAGTTTAAAAGTACAAAGTACCACTTCAAATGACTTTCACTTTCCCCCCACTCGGCTCTCTCTCAAGCTGCTGAATCGTGCTTTTTCTCTCCCCCCCCCCCCCCCCCCACAATGCTCAGAGTGAACAAGGGCTGCAGCAGGAAAACAAAAAGGAAACAACACAGACGGTGTTAAGCTTCAACTCCAAACACAACTATTCCTCCCACGGGGAAGTGATTTGTCACATAGTTTTCATTACACTTAGAAAATTGACAATTAAGCCAGTGCAAGTTATCTGTCGGGATAAAGATTAGATCTTTTCTGTGTGTGATAGTATTGTCAGATTGTCTAGGAACACGAGAGAGAGAACACCGGCTGAACTAACGATATCAAATACAAACGATTGGAGTGTTCTTATCATTGATTTATTATTATAATAAAACGTCATTCTGTCAGTATGTCAACTGACTCCTATGGGACGTTTAAGTCAATAAGAGCTCAGGGAAGTGGTGGCAGATCCGTACCCTAATTACCCAAATTAAAGTGAACGAACTCGAGGCTTCACAACATCAGTCCACAAACCAACGGGTGACATCACGATGACTACGGCCACTTCTTATGTACGCTCTATGGACCGGATGCAGTTAATGTAACTTTCATAAGATGTCATACGAACCGTTGTGTGGGGATACGTTGAAAACTTATGAAAATGTACAACAGAGTATGGAAAACAAATATGTACCAATAAGTTAAATGTTTTTAAAGTGTTGAGTTGTGCAGGAATGTGTAATGAGTCCCAGTCAGCGGGGGGTCCCGGGCCTCGTCGATGAGAAGCTGCTGTTATTAATACTACACATTAAAGGGTTATTAATCATCCTCACTTCTGCTGTATTTTGGCTCCACTGAAAACATGAAGTAAGAAACTCAACGGGAAGCTTCCATCTTGGCCATTCAAACTAAGCTATGCTTGAAATCACACACACAGCGGTTGCCTGCTGATCTCCTGATGACTGTTTAAACGGCAACAATCTCTGATTACACGCTCTAATTGCATCACATTTGGCCCATTAGCCATTGAAATGTTTATTTCTTTTCCTTTCTTGAACCAGACAAACTTGATCGTCTTTGCGTCCGTCTCTCCGTCTCCCAGCTGGAGATGCTGAGTCTGCATAAACAGGTGCAAAAGTTCACCTCCCCTCTTCGTCCTCCTTGCCGCGTCCTCTGCTTCTTCAAACCTCGCCTCCTCTCTCACTCGTTCTTTTTACTTTACACTCTCCCTTCCCTCCCCTCTCTCACCTCTCGCTGGCACAAACAGCACTTGTCCTCCTCCCTTTTTCTCCGATTGATTCTCCTTCGATTTCCTTCTGTCTTCCTCCCAGTGGGACGCAGAAAAGAAAAGTTCAGTCAGGTGCAGAAGTTCACCTCTCCTCCCCCCCCTCCTCCCTCCACCTCCCTCATTCCCAGTGGGACCTCGGTTAGCATGAGGCTTCTTTATTCCACCTTTCCTCTTTTATTCACACTCCCCATCTTCTTTCATATTTTCATCACTCATATGCAGTAGTATTTATCTGTCGGCAGAGTGATAGCAGCTAGCCAGAGAGTGAACCGAGGTCTTTTTTTTACAATTTACAAAACAACATAATGAAAATCATTGTTAGTTGCAGCTCTAATTCATTGTGAATGCTGTGTTCTGCCTTTAATTCCACACGATACTGTAATTCAAGCTAGGTCAGACACATCAGAAATGTCTCTTTCTCATGTCCTCAGCTCATTCATATAATAAAATATCTGTACTATAACTGCAACATGATTTAAGGTATCGTGTTTCTGCACCGGTCCTCTCCTTCCTGGCTCCTCTCTCACTTGGTTCTATTTCCCCCTCGCTCCTTTCACGTCCTCCTTTGTGTCTTCTCGCCGTCTCTCTTTCTATATCAACTCTTTGTTGTGCATCCAAAGTGCAGACTGACCTTTCTCAGTGTTGCTCCCCTCGGAGTGAGTGAATGAAATCTGTGTGTGTGTGTGTGCGTCTGTTTGTATACTTTGAATTCATGCATTTGCACATGACATTTCTTTATGATGGAAAACCAATGGAAACGGCAACCTCTTTCTAAAGGTGTGTTTGTGGAAGTTAATATGCAATATTAAAGTGATTCTGGAAAAACTATTTCCTGAATATTTTGCCCTGTTATCTCTTGCTCTCACAAAAGGCAGAATAGGAAGGTTCTGACTGCAAAACTTGGAAAGACAGTGTGTGTCCTTCTTTAAAACCTGCATTCTCTCTAGTGTCCACCAGGGGGCGACTCCTCTGGTTGTATAGAAGTCTATGAGAAAATTACTCTACTTCTCTCTTGATTTATTACCTCAGTAAACATTGTAAACATGAGTTTATGGTCTCAATCTCTAGTTCCAAGTCTTCTTCAATACAGCATGATGTTCATTTATTAAATTATGGTCCATTTAGAGTCAAACAGACCATAAAGCAGGGGATGCTTTAGGGCGGGACTTACTGTGATTGACAGGTCTCTAACAGAGACGTATACAACATCTCTACGTCACTTCTACTCATTCCAAATGTGGTCACTTCCGTTCATCGGGTGCGAAACAACAACTTGGCGTCGCCGGACTCGAGGCTTCACAACAGCAGTCGACAAACCAATGGGTGACGTCACCAATCTGTTGGTGACCAGAATACAGGTTTCAAGGCGGTTTTATTGGCTCCATGGTGGCGAATTTCTAAGACTTTAGTTGACCAAGTTGACTTCATGACCAAATACCTAAAAAGCGAATGTTGTTCCCATCAGCTGCACATTGTGTTTAGACGTCAGGGAGCAACTTCCACCCCCCCCTACTGTCTCGACCCCTTGATCTTGTCATCTGCCAGCCGCGTGTCCTTCCTGCAGCTCTGGATACAAATGCCCACTTCCTGCCTTTTGTTAACATTTGTAGTTTCGTTACGTCTGATCACGCTCTTCTCTTGACCTTTGCTCTCTACTTTCTACATACCGTATAATCACTGCGTTGGCTTACTGAATAAAGTGCTTCCATTTCATTCGCTCTGGGTCAACTCACCGTCTGTAGGTTCACCAGTGTGCCGGCGTGCTTCATTAAACTCACACCACCACAGCAGACGGCTGAACTGGACTTCAATGCTTTTCTTGGAACGTGCTAACTAGCTACGCTCGGATGTTGAACATGGGGAATATTATGCAGTGGGAATGGCTCATAGTGATCAACCATCAGCACATGATTATTTAAACTTTCTCATGCAGATTACCAAACTCATATCATGTATTTGATTGAACCCGGGTCCATTGATGAGCGGCTGCATTTGCTCATTAACATTTTATCGGGCTACCATGTATAAACATAGTGAAGTACATTAAGCTAACACAAAGTTTACCTCCACACACAACTCAATATCATTTTATAAAAAGAGCATTTATTTCAAAGGTTTTTTTTTCGCTTCGGAGATTGAAGCACATAGTAAAGCAACATTACAATGTTCAGAAAATATAAGTGTGATGCTGTAACATTTTCTTAAATCTTATCTTCTTAACATGTTTTTTGTTGTAATACTGGAATATTCTGCATGTATACTAAAATAAGAACTTTTAAAATTGTACAAATCGGTACCATAAAACTTGACAGAGAATAAAAACGAGGCGTTCTCTCGCTGCAACAGACAGATTGCTAGTTTTCCTCTTGAACAGGGAGAAAGAACGAAGAAACGCCCAAATAATGGAAACCAAAAAAAAGAAAAACAAAAGGAAATGAGAGAGGTTGTATTCACACAGACATAAACCAAAACTGATGTTTAACTTCCGGCTGTAATATTCTTATAACGTCCAGAGATGAAAATCAAATACTCTGTAGTCCCTCCATGTTCAGACAACCATAAGAACATCTGCATGAAGTTAAACATGAACTAGTTCCTGTGTATCTGCAGCCAAAGAAAGAACAGTTATTGTCATAATAATGCTGATAATAATAATAATAATAATAAAAAAACAACAATAATAATCATAATAATATAATAACATTAAAAAAAGAGATTGAACAAGAACCCACACGCTTAAAAAAGGATGTTCTGCTTTCAGCCTCTCTGTATATGTGGCTCTGAAAACACACCTTGTGTTATTTTCCAGTGTGCACGTTTTATGTCCAAAGAGCAACACATGTTGATACAACAGGCGTTGCTGCCGACATAGCCGGTGTCGAGGGGGGAAAAAAACACAACGCACATTTTCCCGGTCTACATGTATAGCGTGCCGGCCAGAAACTGCACATCCTGTTTGAAGGGTGCTGGAGGCGCAAGTTGGATCCGCGAAGTGATACATCGCACGTCTTGCACACCGCTCTGTACATACCTAACATGGAGAAGAGTTCGCTCTCTGAATATACTTCTCAAGTTACAAAAAAAAAAAAAGAAACAAAAGGAGAAAAGAAAGAAGGAGAATGCACTGCGCGTTGCAAGAGTGTCCATTAAGTTTAAGGCGATTTTTAGAGCTCACAGGTTTTTTTTTTTTTTTTTTTTTTACTCATCGTGATTGATCATCATTGGTGGACTCTGGATGAGGAAGTGATCATTCATTGGTGGACGCGGTATGGGAAGTGATTGTTGATGGGAGGGATCGGGGGGGGGAAGGGCAGCTTTTCTTTTCACGTCATTCTCCTCAACGAAGAATGAAAACAAAGAATCATCCACAGTTTTTTTTTCCGTTGAATCCACGTTCAGTCTCGTTTTGGGAGCAGTAAAAAAACAAAAAGGTGTTTGTGTTCCATTGTCACAGATCCTCAGTCCTGTCTGTGTGCGTAGCTACTGAAGCTAGCGCTCTCTATGCTCACCTTTTGTAATGTTCACCCCTGGAGTTGTTGTTTATTTATTATAAGGCCACCATACTGTGAAGATGCTGTGAGCGTCTTCAAAGTATCAACAACCCAGAGTCTGTCACGCTATTTAAACCACAGAACCTGCTGAATTCTGCACACACGACAACATTTGAAAAAGCATTTACTTTCAACTGTTGGACCCCACCGACACGTCTTCTTTACCTTTTTATTTCTCTTTCACAACAGCACGCCGTTGCTGGATCCCAGGCTAACCTTGTCTTTTTAATTAGCTTGTATCTCCTTCTTCGTCTCTTTTTCACACACCACAAAGAGAGCAGCTCAGGAACCTGTTCAGGGAATAAAATCTCTCCCAGGAGCCACTGAGGAAGTACGTGAATCCAGTCCACAAAAGTACATAGAACCCCAAAGAAACTAAACAGTTAGCTAGAAGCAAGTCATTTTGATCACACAGCAACATTTTGTTCCCAACAATTTACTTTCACAACTGGTGACAAAAACGAATCTCCCAGCCCTGCAATGCTCAAGTCCGTAGAAAGAGAAAGGGAAAGACATACTGTAGGTGGGAAAGGAGAGATTTGGGGGGGGGGAAACTGGAAGCAGAGTCCAAGAGTTCGTTATGTGTTCATTACCAAATGGTCTTGGAGGATCAGGGAGAGCTGTTCACGTCCGTCGACTCGCTGGCGTGAACGGATCAGGTGGTAGTTGGTAACAATTGGGTACTGGGGAGTGTTAACCCTCAGCTAACAAATCCTCATGGAATCAATAAATCAGAAATCCGGGGAGGGGGGGGGGGGTGTGGGCGTCCACTCTGTAAGACCACTGTTAAGAGTCTTCACCATCATCGCCATCGTCCATGATGCTGTCTTTGGTCCCGTACAAATCCGCCAGCTTCTTAAACCTCGGCCCCCAGCTCTGCAGATAGTCATAATCCAAGTCAGACTCTGTTGTGACGGACTCGAGGGAGCTCAGTGACCCGGCCAACGATCCTCTGCCTTCATATCCGTAGATCTGAATGGAGTCGTACGGCGGGGACGTCGGGTCGCTGTCGGCCTCCGCGATCCGAGTCTTGATGAAGTCGTCGACGTCGACGCTGTTGGACGCGGTGTGGCCGGCGCCGGGCCTGATGGAAAACTGGAGCTCTGGTTTCATGTCCTTTCTTGGCAGGAAGCCGTTGGCACCGTCTGGGTTCTGAACAATTAGAGACAGAGAGAGAACACCGGTGAGATAAAAGCTGTAAAGACACTTTTCAGAAGTTATTTCAGACGAAATACTCGGATGCCACCTTGCCCCTCTTCATACCTGAAGTGTGGCGATGTCGAAGGCCTCCGTGTCCTCCTCGCCGCCTCCCTCGTCATCGTACGTGATGATGTTCTCCCTGATGTCCTCCTCCTCGAACACTATCAGGGGCTCCTTCTTCTGACGCCTCAGCGCAACAAACAACACCACAATCGCTGCCAGAGAGAAAGACACAAACAATTAGTGATTGCATAACGATCCTCACACGATCTCTGTGAGAAAAGGAGAAAAAGTGAGCGTTGGATAATTAGTGTGCACTGTGGGAGATAGTGTAATTAGACCTTGGACAGTTTAATTAATATCATTACTGTATTGTGCTATACACACACATGCCAGTTTAATTGCAGTTGGTTATCAACATGTCGGACTTCTAAAGAGATCCCAGCTGTGGAGCTGGGATCTCTTTCTACAGAGAGTAGACGAGTGACTCCAGGACCTCCAATCTTATCAGGAGCTGAAACAATGCAGTGCCAATATGGACGTTAAAAGTAAATATCCAGCATGTTTGGTATATCTTGGACATAAAGTATACAGACTTGGACCCTCTGTACCCCAAAACCGGCAAGCAGGATTGAAAGGCATGTTTATCTACGCAGTTTATCATAGCCAGCAGCTCTTAAAACAATCAGTATCGTCAGATTGTCATCTTTCCGACGGTCCTTGAACACATCATGTGCAACGAACACTTCTGTCAAAAAAAAGCAGCCAAAACGAAGCTTAGAATTGTGATATTTCTTCAAAAACATTTTATTCTAAATGTCTCATTTCAAGTTTTGGTGGATCAGAAGCTTAAAAGATTTACTCTGTGAACAAATGAGCAACCCTTAATGGTATTACCAAACCAACAGACATCTAAACGGACTAGTCTGAGCTCCTTACCCAGCAGAATGACGATACATGCCAGGATAGCTATCAGCGCCCCGGTGCTCAGCCCGGCGGGCAGGATGTAGGGCTCCACGTTGCAGGAGAGGATGGTGTCTCTGCTGTCACAGGAACACACTCGGATGGTCAGCGTGTTGGTGCTGCTCATCGCGGGGAAGCCGTTGTCGTTGATCTCGATGGGAAGGTAGTAAACATCCTGGGTCAGGCGGCTGAATCCTTTGCGGAGCACATAGATGCTGGCCGTGCTGTCTGTGGAGGGAGATGTTGGCAAACGGACGGGTACGTGAGAAGATGAAATGATTTTAAAAGTAAAGAAAAAAAAGCATTCTTTCATCACATCCTCTCTGGAAGAGATGAGGTTTCTTCGGAGGCGTTTTGAGAGCTTCATCGTCGAGCAAACGGTCTCTTAACATCTACATTAAAAGCACATTACCAAGCAATATAAGTGAAACGTGTAGAAGCGACGTGCACTGAACACGGTACTTGGAGCAATTTAAGGAAAGTAGCTCAAAATTGCTGGATGAGCAGCGAATTATCTCAAATGTACACAGAGTTACTTTTGGACAAACTTTGCAGAATCACACACTCTCTGGTATTACTATACTCGTGAGCACCCCCACGGGCTGCATTTCTTTCTGTCCCTCAAACCTTAACCTTTACCGAAGCCTCGTCCTTAAACATAAAACGCTGTTATCACTTCTACATCTATAACTTCAGCACATTCAGCAGCAGCAGCACATTCAGCAGCAGCAGCAGCGCGGTGCCACATTCTACCGCTTTCTATTTACCAAAAGATTTTTTGGGTGATTCTACTGAAATCTCACTTTTTGTCTCTTTTCATTTCCTCCAATTCTTAGTGTAGTGAGGCTGCACATCCACACACACACACACACACACACGCACACGCACACGCACACGCACACGCACACGCACACGCACACGCACACACACACACACACACACACACACACACACACACACACACACACACACACACACACACACAGGCCTGGAACAGCTGAATGGTTTTCCATTGAGGGCTATCATGATCGTACCTCCCTACCGCACTACTCTGTCGGGTTTACTGTAAAATAGCAGCAATAATGATCTTTATTTATAGAGAAATGCGTTAACAATACACAGACATAGGCATCACTGTCTTTCACTGTTTAAATACAGCTCAGGTAAAAGGAAAGAAGGATGCAACACACAGCAGTTGCACTAAGGAATTAAGAGCTTTGTGATTTTGTGATTCTGCTTGGTTTTCTATGCTCAATACGTCCCTAAAATCCTCCCCGTTCATCATATGAATCTCACTTTTCCACTTTTCCGTGCTTCTCTTCAGCCTCTCACAATCTTCTTCTTCTCCATCTATAGTCTTCTTCTCTCTCTCTCTCTCTCTCTCTCTCTCTCTCTCACTTTCCTTCTTGTAGTCTCTTTCTCCCAGCACTGACACAACTTAATTCAATCAGTTGGCCCCCTAAGATATTTGTACAGACGGAAAGAGACCCCACTGCAATTAATACAGCCCGCACAACATGTGTGCATTCGCTCGCTCGCTCGTGTGTGTGTGTGTGTGTGTGTGTGTGTGCGCGAGAGAGAGATTCAGGGCACCTGCTGCTCGCTACAAGGTAGCGTAAGCCTCCATCTGGTTATGCTTTGATCTAATCTGAGTGAAAGAGGGGAGGGAGGGAGACGGCAGATGAAGGAACTGTAAGATCCGCAGCTAGAAAAAGGGTCAGAAACAAGAAATGAGATAAAAACACATGGCAAAGGTGGCCTACCTCTGTTGTCTTTGACGGAGAAGTTGTGGTTGTGTGTGACTTCTGGAGCGAGGCTGAACGTGAAGTGTTGTCTGTGAGCCATCTCGTCTTTGTCCACCGCACTTACTGTTTCAATGTCCTGACACCCACACACACACACAGACACAAGTCAGAAAAGAAAACACTTCCATGTAGAATAGTGGTTGTGGGTAAATAATGTGTTTACCATTATCTCACACACACACACACACACACACACACACACACACACACACACACACACACACACACACACACACACACAGACGTACGTACCTTCCCTGGCGCGACAGTTTCACACATGAGGACTTCGTTGTTGTTGCCAAATTCTGGGGCGTTGTCATTCACATCTTTCACTTTGATGTTAACACGCACTTTGGTGTCTTGGTGGTGGCCTCCTGCACACACACACACACACACACACACACATAGTGTAAGGCAAAGTCATCAGTATTCTGCTGCATTAAAAAATTCAAAGCAGTGTCATTAAAACCAGACGTGCGTGCATGTGTGTGTGCGTGTGTGTGTGTGTGTGAGGAATTGCTCGAGTGTCGGCGTTGTTAGCGTTGCCGGAGCACAAAGCTAACGATGAATATTTTCCAGCAGAGATTGCCTGTCAATCAGTCAGCCGCTCAGCCGGCCATTTGTTGTTTTTGTTTTTGCGAGACATCAAAAAGCATCCAGTCAGACAGCCTGCGCCCACACGCTTTCTTTACTGAAACCATTTGATATGATCAAGTTATAAATGTCAAGTTGTGCTTCTGTTGAAGATTAAAATGATGAAGAAAGTGTGTTGCAGACAGAATGTCTAAACAAATATACCATGTTAGACTCCCGATTCATCCACATTATTAGCTAAGAAAGAATATATCTTTCTGTCTATTCATCTTTAAAACACAGAAAACAGTTTGTTTCTTCACTGTACTGCTTCGCATATTTGTAATTCTAGTCGGTTTGATTTTTCCCTCTACTCTGTCATTACCAGGCATTTATTTAGCTTTCCAGGGCCTGTTAGCGGTTTGCAAGGGTCCTAGTTTTGTGGGCGGCGAGCCCGTTTCCATCTGGCCGTCTGGCGTCTAGCACGCCACAGGGAAACCACGCGGCGCTCTGCTAGTTTGAGCCCAGACCACAGAATACCAGGGCGGGGCCACTGCGGCTCGCTGGCTGGAGAGGGTTTTTTTCTTTGTGGGGTCGAAAAGCCGGGGAAAGAGAAAAGCGCCGGAGGGTTAGGTGGTGAGTCGACTGGCGTTTCCCTCTTTTTCGCCCCTCACTCTCTCTGTGTAGTCGGGGTTCTGTGGTGGGGACGGATACCCAAACGTTTCAGGGGCGCCTTAACTGTAGTTTCTCACTTCGATCTGTGTTTGTTCCTCTTTCTGACTCTGACGTTAGCTGCGTGAAAACGTGCCATGCAGACAAAACTGCACCCAATGCAACAGTTGCATACACCGGCCTGCCGGGACACTACCGGGGGTTAACGCCTGGTTACCACCCAGCATCTGCATGGAGCTAATCCCTCCTGGTTGAATCTGAATATATAATTAGTTTCCCAAGGTTTTAAGCAGTTCTTCACTGACATTCACGGCGAAAAAGAAATAAAAAAGCTAACTTTAGTCCCAGCCAGAGGGAGAAAAAAATAAATAAAATGAGAGGCAGCAGCTTGAATCCACTTAAATGTTGTGCATTAGATGTCATGCAGTTTCCCCAGCACCCGCAGAATGACATGTTGGGCTGTGGGTGCCAGCAAATGTACAGCCTGGTGACTGTCTGGGATTTGTATTTTGTCTCCCCATCTTATACCAGTATATATATATATATATATATATATATAAACTACATTTCAGTCGCTCTTTCACTAACTCTTCTTCTGAAATGACTGAACACATCAGTAGATTAGCACCGACCGTGTCGCTTCACATTCAAACATAACGGGCAAACAGACAGAGCGGCTGCACACTTCAGAATGTTTGCAGACGTGCACACACACACACACGTACCTATCTCTGTGGCGGACACAGAGATATTATGCCAGGCCTGTGCTTCTCTGTCCAGTGGCCTCGTCGTCGTGATCTTGCCGTCTTCCGGGTTTACGCTGAAGAACTGCTCTATGTCTGTGTAGAGAGGGATCATGTACCTGTACGGGGGGGGGGGAGTTAACACACAGACACAACAGTGCTGTTACACATGAGGATGAGGAGATGTGTGAAAGCTTGCATTTTAAGACACGGATACACTAGATTTCTTAGTGATATTCATAAAAAAAACAGCTGTAAGATGCAGCAGTCCTCTAAGTCTTGAAGAGGGGAACGTTGAGCTTTCAGTCGGATTATTGTGGAGATAATTCAGTTACAAAAAGAAACAACTTTGCAAGCATCTGTTTCTATAGGTAATGTAAAATTACTGTATTTAGGAAATAAAAAAAAAGTGAGGCATGCATATTGTTTTAGAGCTACTAACGCAGTGTTTCCAGTTGATTTGTTATAAAGTGGGACTGGCTCGGCTTTTGTAATCCTATTTTGCGTCCCTATTCTGTTGAAAACTCTTTATATGTAATCTGTGTTTTCTGCATAAAAATACAAGTTCCTCTGAGTCATATTGTTTGTTCAGTGTAGCTGAAAATATTGTATTTCAAAGTTGTTTTTTTTGTGGCGATGTTCCAATTTAAACTGGTTTGAAAATTGAAATTCCCCCTCTGCTGCGAGCGTGACTTGGTGAATGTGTGTGTGTGTGTGTGTGTGTGTACACACACACGGCGCGTGTGTCCTTGTTACCTGACAGGATTGTTGGCAACATCATTGTCCTTGGCGTGGACTCGTCCCACCAGGGTGCCTTCAGGCGCATTCTCCTCCACCTCAAACGTGTAACTGGGAGCTACAAACACAGGAGGCTCATCTGCATCCTCCACCGATATCTGCAGACACACAAACACACAGTTAAAAGGCTCCACTCGCACAAACACACACACACACACACACACACACACACACACACACACACACACACTCTTGCACGCAATCAAATGCATGCACTTTTTTGTTTACATGCCTACCTTTATTGTGGCTTCGTCCTTATAAGGCCCCCAAGCGAGGTATTGGGGGTCAAGGTGCTGGTTGGATCCCTCCACCTTCAAGCTGTACGACCTCTTAGTCTCAAAGTCCACAGGCTGAGAGAGGAGGAGAGAGAGAGAGACTTCATCAGTTCATCCCAAAACAAAATGCATTCCTCTTTTACCAAATATCAACTGTAAACACATTCAAATAGTGTCTCATCTTCATGCAGCGTGATGACGTCTGATTCAGCACTGATCCAGAAAACAAGCATTTTAAAAGGTGTTTGCTCGTCCTCTTGCAGACAGAGTCGGACTTTTTACAAATCGGCATCACGATGTAGTTATTTCAGCATCATATTTTGATCCGTTGATTGCATTCTCAGACACTCTGTGATATTCAGTGAGTGGCCGGTGCAGTACCTCTGTCCTCTGGTAGGGGGAGCTGTTGCTGCATGAATGCAGACAGTCATATTATCACATTATCACAGTAGCAGTCTCCAGTGTTACCACTACTGTTACAGACCAACGGAACCAGGAGGAACCTGAATGCACAGTGGTTTGATATGATTTAATACCATATGAGTAGTTTGGGACCAAATTAAAACGTGTGGTTGTTTCTGTTAATGGAACAACACAGGTCTGTTTTTAATGAGGTTTGGGAGTCTGTGAAGTCACATGATTAAAGGGAGTAGTGAGGGTTTGGGGTGGGAGATGAAATTCAAGTCCAAGGCCACAATAACTTCAGTTACTTGGCGTTTTTGTAATAGTTTTTCATTTATTACACCCTTTATAATCAAGGCAGGTCAATTAATAATACGTTATTATTTCATTTATTGGGTTTTTCAATATCACAGGTCGGCCAACGTCACTCCCTCAGATTCAATTCACTCATATTGAACTGAGCGCCAATTCACTTACTCTGTGCTGGCAGAAAACCCATTGACTTCTAATGGCTTTGATATTAAATTGACTGCAGTGTGTGCTTTGAGGTATGCAGCTCGATTGCCCCGGGAAAAAAAAAAAAAAACTCCATTGTGCATTTTCCTCACGTCACCTTTTCACGGCCGTGCGTCGATGAATCCAACTCTCTTCTCCTCACTTCTCTTCTCATGCGCTGAGTACTTGCGGGTAAAAGTCAACTAATGTGTTGGCAGTCATTGTATGAAAGCTATAATACCAGAGGGGAGGCTCTCCGCCACGATTACGAGGACTTGTGCATTGCCAGCAGCACTTGGCTGCGACTTGCACCACTCATCCGCTGCGCCGTCGTAGCCTTAATCACACACTCTTATGGGTGTCATTGCTGTATTATGAACCCAGATAATAACCACTTTGGTCCCCAGCACTATTTTTTTTCCCCCAGCCAGTATGACTGATGTGGAACTGGCGAAGTCCCAGGAGCAAGCTTGATCTTTTCATCTCCTGGCTACCATCACTTAATGAAACCCCAGTGGGAGGAGAGCCCCGTGTGAAGTGTTGTGAAAGCAGAGCGAAGCTGCTGTAGATTTATGAGTTTCAACCTCCCGCTTCTGAAGAGTGAAGCCAGCGCTCAAGTGTCTTAAACTTTCATTTTTTTTCTACTGGCCATCAGGGTGTTTCCTAAAGAAGTCTATTGAGAAATTAACCCGACTTATTCATTGATTTATTACCTCAGTAAACATTGTAAACATGAGTTTATGGTCTCAATCTCTAGTTTCAAGTCTTCTTCAACACAGCATGATGTTCATTTAGTACATTATGATCCATTTAGAGTCAAACAGACCATAAAGCAGGGGATGCTTTAGGGGCGGGGCTACACGGTGATTGACAGGTCTCTACCAGAGACGTATACGGCGTCTCTACGTCACTCCTCCTCAGTCCTAATATGGTCACTTCCTGTTCACCGGTTACAAAAAGTCAAGATGGCGACGACCAAAACGTCACGTTTTACCGTTCATAACGTAAGTCCACAAACCAAAGTGGGACGTCACGACAACTACGTCCACTTCTTATGTACAGTCTATAGTTTAACACACAGACACACACACACACACACACACACACACACACACACACACACACACACACACACACACACACTGGGGGTTTGCAGTGATTAGGATGGTCACCGAGACTACAATAACACATATTATGGATGGAAGCTTCCAATTGACAAGATTTTGCATTGAAGAATGTCTCATCTCGTACTGTATATTGAAGCTACCCTGCTTCTAAGTGATACAATGATACTCCACCATATCAAACATGGTGGCCGTGTCCTCATCATCAGCAGGTAACGCCTCTGCAAACAGCTCCCAGCAGCTCTTCGCTCTGATCAGATTCAGAACATTTTCATGTGACGCGGCTGCCAAGTGACTCGGCGCTGCGGGGACGTTTCTCCTCTCGATGGATCGTCTCACGCTCGTCGCGGTGTCGGTGTTTAGCGTGTTGATGACAGGTACAATGCTAGTCGGGTAGATGTGACCCAGTTCTTTCATTTTCCCTTTTTTTTTCCCGTCACGCTCCCTC
>JAVDOI010000016.1:90000-127500 GCA_032191485.1 Leptoclinus maculatus
ACACATCAAAGCCTCCCCTTTTGCTTCCACCCACGTTTCTTGCTGCTCCGTGTTTCCTTTAATTTTACTCACAAATATGGACTCAAACGCGGGGCTGTTCAAATCCCACACTGAACCGCTTTGTCTGCCGAAAAAGTGCCACCTCGACTACATTTCTGTGCCGGCAAATTGAAAAAGTGGACGATGACGCACACGTGAAGCAGAGTAGTGCTTCTGACGACAACAACCACAGGATCCTGAAATCTTTGCTCTCCTGTTGTCTCTTTAACATTTAGATCTTTGCGGTACAATTCACTGAATGAATGGATCCTAACACTCCGACTCTTCTGCCCTCCCAGGCCTACAGAGAATGATCAGCTGAACCTCGGGTTGACAGAGCTTTATACTGAGTTGCAGCTCGTTGTTTAGCTGTCTGATGGCAGCGTTACTGTTTTGGTTCACTCACCGCTCTCATAGCATCGTTTGCAGCAGACGGACACAGTTAGCGACTCGGTGATGGACACGGTGGAGCATTGAGCAGCTAAAGATACAGATACTTCCCTCAGGAGTTGGTAGAGATGGAAAAACTGAGCTAAGAGAGAGTGAATGTTGGACTTAAATTCACCAAATAGCCAGAAACAGGACTCCAAATGAACCGTAACGCATGTTATCAATGTTAAAATAAGCAACTGTTTGTCTTGTCAACCTTAAAGTTGCGCTGACAACTTGTTTAAAAACAAAACAACAATGAGTTCTTGCAGGTTTAAGCCATACGTCTTGTTCATTCTCTCCTTACCTTCTTCAGTTTGATGACAGCCTCTCTGGTCTCGGAGTCGGTGCTCAGTTCAAACATGCCCAGTCCGTCTCCGTCTATTAAGCGGTAGTTCACCATCCCGTTGTCTCCGAGGTCGGGGTCCTTGGCCTTAAGACGGCCCACCTCCTCTCCGGGCACTTTATCCTCAGATACAGACATGGGATACACACCTGGGAGGGAGGAAAAAAAAAGAAAAGTATAAAATGTAGTCAGCGTCGGTTGGCTGGTCGGGGGGGAACGTCTGGTCCCAGCTTGTTTTCGTACTCAACACTCTTTAGAGTCTTTCGATAATAATTCCTGGCCGGCTGCCACTGTGTTTACTATCTGAGGCAGGGGTCAGTTTGGGAGGGCAGAGCGGCATTACCATGAACTATGCCATCTGTCTGCTGTGGCCCAGAGGATATTAAACCCCCCCCCATAGTGTCAGGTGAGAGGGAGCAGACACCTGGCCTGCAGAATGAGAGCAGCAGGACCATATGTCTACTCCCTCTCCCCCTTTATCCTTTAAACCCTCTCTCTGGTACTCTCTCCCCCAAACCGTGTCTCCCCCCACTTCATCTCGTCTGTCTCATTTTATCGTAAAATGCTGTTCTCTCCCTGCTAAGTTCCCCTCCGTCTCCTCCCCGCTCTGTGATTCAGACATCGAGCTCAGAGTGGACTCATCACTTTACACCCGTTAGCATGTTTGCCCTGCTCGCTCGTGGTGTCGCAATCCTGTGAATCATCAAATTCATTTTGGGAACATGGCTTCCAATGGGGAGGAGAGGAGAGGAGAGGAGAGGAGAGGAGAGGAGCGGAGAGGAGAGGAGAGGAGCAGGACTTGATCTACCCGAGCCCAAATCCACCTCCGCCACATCTCCTTCAAATCCTCCCCCAAATCCCTCCTCTCCATCCTTCCTCTTCGTCTTTAAACTTCGTTTGACTCTCTCTTGGCGACATCCTTCCCTCCCTTTTCGTCTCTCACTCGCCTCTCCCCCTTTTTCCACGTCACCACGTTTCCCAAATCCCTCCATTCATCCTCACCTCTCCTCCCCCTCGCCGCCCTGTTTCTCTCATGTATACCGCTCCTCCTCCTTCTCCTCCTCCTCCTCCTTCTGGCTAAAGGCTCATTTCATCCTTGCCCTCCCCTCACCCTTTTTCCTCCCTCTCTTCTCCTGTCGTTCCGTTCTTGCTTTTCTTAAGTAGCTTAACTTCAATGGCTGCTGGCAGCTGAGTTAAACGCTGTATGACAGGACACAGGCGGCCTGGCACACCTGGCTGAGGGATAAAAAGAGGCACAGCTCACACAGGGAAACGCACAATCAAGGCCCACAGAAGTTAAAACATAATAAACCCATGAATCACCCGTACGTGTTTTCCTCTGTGTAAAGAAAAAGTTATTTTTCACCAGTTCGAGTTTGAGGAAGTCATTCGATGCGTTCATTACCTCTGTGTAATTGATTGCTCGTATTCGTATTCTAATCAGATGAACCATCCAAAGAGAAGCTCCTTAAATCAGCAACGTTTAGATGGAAACACCAATAAAGAGCCTCGTAAATGTAACTGATGAGCACAATCTGCTAGGTCAGTCATTTTAATGTGATTACCAATAATAATGCCTGATATTACTTTGTTTTATTTATACTGGAGATTACTGGTTCACAAAGCTTGAGGAAGGAAGAACATCCATTTGTTGGAGTTTAGGAAAACATCCCATAATGTCCCCTTAACAGCTATTCATTTACACATTTTTAAAGTAACTTGTGAACCATTATTGACATGCGAGTTGTTTATTCATGCGTACAAAGCGCTAATGTGTCTCTGTGGTGGGTTGTAATCACTGTGGACTTTACATTTAGCTCGGAGGTTTAATTTGTACCAACCAAATTCTCACTCTTATCCAAAGTTGGAACAGTTTGCGTTACTAACTCCAGATGGAGGATTTGAACAGGACTCACGGGTTGCTACATGCAGTAATATCCTCACTTATGAGATGATGGTAGTACACTCAACATCGTGTGCTAAAGGCTTAAAGGGCCAACTGAACGTTCTCATGATTTAATATGTGACAACTGATCAAATTTAACCAAAACGTAGCGTGGATGAAATGATAATTGTAGCACTTTTTTTTTTCCAGGAGGTAAAAAGATGTTCAACACATCGAAAAAGTTACTTTTTTGTCAATTTCTGCTTGTTACATGAATGCATTATTTTCAAAATAAACTTCTGCCTTCGCAGGAAACAACTTAGTTAAGTTCATGCAACAAAACTGCTTAGTAAGGTTTATGAAAAGATGGTGGTTTGGGTTAAAATAACTCGGTCTCCTGGGTGAAACACCAGTTTTCGTTGGACCCATCCAGCCCTGAGTGTGTTTTTCTGCTCTTTTATACTTCCTGGTTCACGATCAGGAGGATCAGGAGATGTGAAAAGTTCCTCCTCAGGTTTTAAAGTTCTGATTTCCTGCAGGGACACAGAAATCCCTCATCGAATGTAAACCGTCCTTTCGTTTGTCTTTTGGTGATGAGAATAGACGGTTCTGTAAAAGCAATCCTAAAACACACTGGAGGTAAACGATATGCGCAAATACAACCCTGCAGATATCAAGCGGCAGATATCTTTCACGGCTCCAGACGTCTGCGATATCCTCTTTGTTCTGCATTGCTCATGTTTGAAGAAGACGGAGAGACAGCCGGCCGTGAACGAGGATATTCAATAACAACCATCTCTGTCATGTCGGCCTAATAAAGACCGGAATCAGACAGTTGGAGAGCAAATTATTTGCCTTTTGGTTTTTTTTTATTGCTGTGATGGATTTGTCTCCTGATAATGAAAGTGAGAGAATTACAAGGACAGAAAGTCTGTGAGAGCTCGAGCCTCGGAGTGAAAATATAACAGCTTGAATGGAAACTGAAAAGCTGGCGGAACACATGAGAGGGAGTCAAACTGTGCTGTGTCTCTGCCTGGTTTTATCTCTTTCGTTGTGTTCTCTCTCTTTGTATGTTTTATTTCTGCCTCTTGCTCTTATCTGATTTCCCTCTTTCTCTCCCTCTCCATCTCTCCGCTCTCTCTCACTCTGCCCAGCTACTGAATAAGTAATCACTGTCCTCATTCACACCATCTGGGAGGCTTTTCTTGCAGGTGTTTGTACTGCTTCCACTTTTTTTTTTCCCCATAGCAAGGGTACCGACAGCCACAACATATTGCTATTTGATGTGTTGTCTTGTATCACAGATGTAAACTGCCAGCGATGCACGGCTGATATTTAGAAGTATTGCAAAGAGGCACTTTGTAAACACTTATGTCTGATAATGTGGCTGTGAATGCTCCATGGTGTCCCTTTTGTCTTATTTTCTAAATGTTTTATGTCCACTTTGGACGTGGGAACATGAGGATGGCCTGAGAACCCATCATTACGTCGTCATTACGTCGTCCTATAAGCGTTTCTTTATTGTGATACTGACTGAAGTGCTGCCGGCTTCAGCTGGGAGACAAAAACCCGCCGTCTACGCTGCTGGAGACCCAGGCCGTACTGCTGGACCCGCTGCAGGGAAGGCAGGAACGCCAGAACCAGAACCAGGACTGAGCGGGTCAGACTGTCGGACCCTGCTGCAGTAAAATGAGAGGTTTTCTAAAGGGACTCTGGTGCTCAGAAACACTACCACTTTAGTCCACAGGGACCGACAAAAACAACACTAAATGAAAGTTCCTCATCGTAGTTGAATTTATGGCTGAGCTTCCAAATACACAGTAGCTACATACCGACGACACCCTGCTGGAGATAAAAACTCTTTTTTTTGTTCATCTGAGCTGTCTTTCTCATCAAACTCTCTTTCAAAATGTTGTTCGTTTGACCTGCAGAATGAGATTGTAGCTTTGTGTTGCGAGACACTGGCACACAGTCGGCTCCTGGGAGCTACACGAGAACCGGAGTGACGGTTTTGACGCTCTCTCTCTTTCTCTCGTGTCTTTTCCCTCCCTCGCCACGTCTGCTCGTGTCTCTCCCTTCCCTCTCCTATTCAGCTTCTCCACAGGCTAAATCCTGAGGCCCCCCCCCGCCCGCCTTCGCTCCATCCATTCTTGCAGCTACTCTGCTGAATCTCTTCCAGGAGTTGCTCTGCTCGGAGCCCCGGGAGAGGAGGAAAAAAAAAAAAACTCAACAATATCAGAGAGGCAGAAAGGAACTCCACGACAGGATGAAGAAGATAGAAGATAGAACGGGGTGTTGGACGTAGAAGGAGACATTTCCCCCATGTTCCCCCATGTAAGAATACCTGAGAGTAACACCTGCAGAAACTGCAAAGGTCCAGGGTTCTCAGGGTTCTCAGGGTTCTCAGGGTCCTTTTATCTTCTTCACACATCAAATCTGCAGCTCTTGACAAACCCAGGCTAAATATTTCACTACTTTTTATTGCTCAGAAAATCAGTAATTCACCAAATGTCCCAGGGAGAGGTTTAAACACACACACACACACACACACACACACACACACACACACCTACACACACACACACACACACACACACACACACACACACACCTACACACACGCCTGAGGACATTGCAGGGGGGCAGCAAATAACCTTTAATAATTTATTTCTTAAGTTATCTTGTGTGCCCCCTACAGTGACTTCCCTAGCTTCTAGCGAGCGACATGTTTTCTGGGTTATACACACACACACACACACACACACACACACACACACGTGGACCGACATAACCCGCATGCACAGATGTGCAGAGCAGAAAAGGATTAAAGAAGCTGCGGGGATGAAGTACAGGCAGGCTGTGATGTGGCTGATGCGACACTCCCACACCTCCTAAAGGAAACGTTACACACCACAGATGGATGGAAGGTGTTTGTACTCACTCTGTGGGAACTTTGGCGGGTTGTCGTTGACGTCCGTGAGGGTGATTTTAACCTGGGTGGTCCCCGACAGCCCGCCCATGTGACCGCCCATGTCTTTGGCCTGGATGACGACGTCATAGTCCTGGCGCGCCTCGCGGTCCATGTTTGGCAAAGCAGTACGAATTATACCTGAATGGACACATTTCATCAACGTGATGCTCCGATGACATACTTTCTTTTTCAATGACTTTTTTTTGACATAGTGTTTTACTAATATACTACACTTTGGCTTCTTTAAGGCATTTGTGGACAAACCAAGCTGTGGCTTTTTTAAGATTTACTAAACTTGCCTTTTTATGACTTTTTCACGACTCTTTTCGAAATAATATATTATAATAATATGAATATATAGACATAATATACGATGTTGAAACATCATTATGACATACTATACTACGACTCATTCACGACATCATCAATCTAAATTATGTAATTCAAACCGTTTTTTATTTGAATATTTCAAAAAGTCAAAACACTAAAATCAGAGTAAAGAACTCTACAGTGTGATTTAGAGCAGGTGTCATTTTATTTCAAGATATTTCATGTTTGCTCATCATTCAAATGAAGGAGAAGTCTAGTAAAACATGGGTGAAGTCTTATTTCATCTCCAGTCCCAGTAATCTCTGCTTTCTGTTTAATTCATCAGCGACTGTTCTCTCTCCATCGCTCTCTCTCTCTTTCTCTCCCGACATGCCTCGCTGCAGTGTCTGGGAGTTGAGGCTTTCTACTGTCATATTATGCCAAGTGTGCGTGTGTGTGTGTGTGTGTGTGTGTGTGACAGCATGCAAAGCTGATAATCTCCAAACCAATTAGAAATGTGAGCTATGGATTTGAGCCAGTCAAATACCCAACACTGGTTTGATTAGCCAGATTTACTCTGCCCAAATCTCTTCCTCTCTGTGCCTCCTCTCTTTCCATGAACTCACTCTCTCTAAACCAATCCCTCTCTCCGTCATCTCCACACTGACCTCTCTCTCTCTCTCTCTCTCTCTCTGTGTTCTATTCTTCTTCACCCTCTCTGACCCATCACAGCTCCGTTTCTGCCCTTAACCTCTCTCTCCTAACAACCAATCTCTTCTTTTGATGGGAACTCAAATATTGGGCCTGGGCTGTGCAGAGACCAGTGCTGAATGTCCTCTGGGGACCTCTCTCTGCAGCAGACTCCAGTGGAGAGGACGTGCTGTGATCCCTGCAGAGGCCACTGCTTAGCTTTTTATGAGAGTGCTAGATGGTAAATGTTGCAGCTTTACAGGTTGGTCTTTGCGATGCGCAGCTTCCACAAGGTGCCGTTACAGTTAACAGTTAAGGGACACACAACCAGGCTTGAATCAATATTATTTATTGATACATTTTTTCAAAATGCTTACATGTATTTTGTTTTAATGAGTCTAATACTAAGATTGTGTGGATGTTTAGTGGTCCTGCTGCACTTGACTTTGTATTGTCAGGATGCTGTTCAGTGTGGTGGCATGTTGTAACCCTTTGTGTGTGCAGTCTCTGTCTTTGCACGAGGCTACATGTGTTGGTGGCGTTGGTGTCTGTTGACCATGCAGGGCCATCCTCACCTGTCTGAGGCTCCACAGAGAAGTACGGCTGCCCTTGCAGGATGCTGTACACCAGCCTGGCGCTGTTGCCGTAGGTGGGGTCATCAGCGTCTGTAGCTGTCACCTGCATCACCGACGTACCTACGGGACAGACAGACACACAGACAAGTCAGGAGATGACTCTACCTCAGCGATTGGTGCGTGTCCATTCACCTGGATGAGGAGAGGGAATGGGAACCGCTCTCCCCTTCTCTCAGACACTGCAGCTGAACTGCTCCCGTGAGGCTGGTCCTCCACTCTTATTTCTCTCAATTTCATCATCTGGTGGAAACATCCACTCTCCAATTGTGGTGATTTTCATGATTTAAATTAAACATTATATTCCCCTCCATGCGGTGACGGAGTTCTACAACCCCTGTTTTAAACCCACTGGATAATCTGGGAAAACATTAATAAAAACAACACCACAGCATGAGAACAATCACTCAAATGAATGGCTGTGAAATACCACCATGTCAACTTCTGAAGATTTAGTACAACGTTTTCTTTCTAAGTGCATGATTTTTCCAAAGTCAATCCTGGTAAATAACTCAATAATCTGAATAATTGTGATAATGATATTTGTCATAATAATCGAGGGGCCCGATAACACAGTGTGTGGTTTCTGGTTAAACTACTTCACACTTCTTTTCAGTTTCATATTTGGCTGTTTTGACGTCTCCAGTTGCAGCTATGTGAGCGTCACGATCCAGCTCCATGCTTAAGTCATTGGGCATATAAGCGTAGTGAAGTTTCACTCGACCCTGGTCTCATTCGGCTACCAGTGCACTGGGTAAATTACCAAGAATGAGACTCTATCTGTTCTAGTTCTGACATCCATGAGGGAACATGGACCTAGTTAGTCAAATTACAGCTTTTCTTTCTGTTCCACTTCCCCGGTTGAGGATGATGAGGCAACCAGCCCCCCCCCTCCCCCTCCCTGCCAGACTTCTGTATTCAGGGTTCAGCTCAACAGAAGTCCTTTCTTTGCAAGTCCAGTCCATTCAGAGACGGGGTTTCTCTGGCTTTCAGAGAGCACAGCACCACTGCCAGTGTGGTTCATTTGAGGTAAGCCTGAGGGTTGAAGACTCTCCAACACCACATCATCTTTGGAAGGAAAATCTATCGAGATCAGAAGCTCTAAGTAAGGAGACTCTGAGGAGATGGCCCATGCCAGCCTCGTGCTAAATGTTTCCTTGCTCCTGGTTGAGGCCATTATTTTTGACCATGTAATAAAAGAAAAGGTTGAAAGAAAGGAACAGCCCTTCGGGGTCTGAAAGTGTCGGCTAGTGGTACTTTCTGTTTCCCACTTCTCTGTCACACTTCCTGTGGTCAGGTTCTCAGTGATAATCAATAATGTATGTAAAAGGCTATTTAGCAGACAAACAACAGGCTATGAACTCCATCGGTGACTTCATTAAGAAATATGCAATGGAGAGCGTGTTAAAATGTAGCATTTAAGAAGCAAAGCACTACAAGTTCTCAATTTAGATGTGAGAACAACGTACGCTAACAACATGCTTAGCTAACATGCACACACCTCCTAAGATGCTAGACTTTTACTACACTATCGTTAGCCCACAGTATTTCATATTTAAATGCACCATCCCTCCTGTTCCCTAACCTTTTCTTTTCTTACTACTCACCAACATTGGACATCTCAGGCACCCTGGCGTAGTACGGCCCGTGTAGAAACTCGGGAGGATTATCGTTGATGTCTTGAACTTTCACTATGAACTGTGATGGTGGCTCCAGAGGCTTATTGGTGTCTCTGTCCACGGCCTGGGCTGTCAAAGTGTACTGGGCCTGCTCCTCGCGGTCCAGGGTCTTCGTGGCGTGGATGTTGCCCGTCTTGTCGTCAATGACGAAGATCGTTCCCGCACCTTCGCCGGACAGGATGTACTTGATGTTGCCGACGCCTGAGTCGACGTCTGAGTGGAGCTGGGGGGAGATACAAGAAGTGTGTGAGACAAACATAGACGGGGACATATGCAAAGGCAGTATGTGTGTGGGGCTGACAACATCTGGAACTTGAAGAGAGAGAGACAGGTCTGGTGATCACAGAGTGAGACGGGTATAGTCTGGTCGCCAGACGAGACTGGAGTGGCTCGGCTGCTTGGCGGATGTGACATGAGGCGTCTATTGACTGAGACAGGCAAATGGATGCGCTGTGTGAGACGGGCAAACACTAATAAGTAAGAAATTTAGAACGTTGTCATCCCTCCCAAAATATTGAAGAATCGCACAGCGTTCAATTAAAGTGTTGTTCTTCCTTTAACAACCCTTAGACGATGAAATATGACGCATTGTAAACATCATTTGTTGTTTGTTATGAAAGCCGCTACTCGGTTTGAGTGATGCTGTTGCTGTGGAGGAGTACCACCAATCATCTTCACCTTGAATGTCTTTCTCTCTCCCCCCCTTGACGAATGGGAAAAGCGCTTTTAAACCCGACTGGAGTTGGTGATTTGTTGTGACTCTGCGTGGCCCAATTGTGATTGTATATGGAGGAAAGATTGGCTATAAGTTGAACAGCAATTGTTTTTTAGTTATTAATCCTGTTTGACTCGAGAGAAGAGAAGCTGATCCAAGAATGAACTTGTGCTTTATTGTACTCACCCTGCCCACCAGAACTGGGTCAGGCCCAGTGTACTCCTCAATGACGAAGAACTGATTCCAGACCCATCCTCGTTTGGACCTGTGGAGTACCTGCCCCTCCTTCCCGGCCCTCTGTCTGTGTCTGTGCAGCGACAAGTGACCTACGAGCACAAAAACAACACATTCCTGTAAACAAATGCTGTATTTTTCTGTCAACGACACATTTAATGAAATATTTTCAATTGATTGAATCAAAAGTGGGAAGGAAGCAGTGACCTCATGAAGGCCCACTTTTGGGCGGTTAAGTATTTTCTTTAGGTGTCTCTGAGCAAGGCACTTAACCTCTGTTTGTTGCAGTGCAGCTGCTCGGTGGCTAACGGGAGCGGGCTGTGGTTGTACTGAGCAGCTGCCCCAGCTGAAACATTTACAGTTTAGAGAATGGTTCCTTCTGTCCTACCTGGATGTCTGTGTTTGTGGCCCCTCTCATCCAAAGACGCGCTTCCTCTCCGGGTTCCCAATGCGACGCTACAGAGCGCTGAAATCCCCACCAGCACCAGGAAGGCCCTCAGCGGCCCGAGGCCCTGCCGCTTCATCGCCGGCATCGCCATCTCGCCCGACACGAGCAACCGTGCGCTTCGCTCCGCCCCCTTACTTTCTGGCTCCTCCCAGTGGAGCTCCGCTCCCACTGAGGTGATGTCCTGTTTCTGCTGCTGAAATGCTGTTGATGAACTTCCTAGTTCATTAGCTGAGGAGGGGGCCTGTTGGTGCGGATACTCATCACCGACTTTCCTGTTATTGCCTTTTCTTCTCGTCGTTTATCTTCTTCTCCTCTCACAGTTGGTTGACTCCCTCTCTCCTCTGATCACAGGGCCTACAACGAGAGCAAAGCATACTGCTTTAAAAACAATGCAAATGAACAAATGCACAGATTAATCTGCATAAAAGTGAGGAATTCAACACTGACGACAAACAGTTCAGTGATCCTTCCTGTCTGCTGTAGAGGCTAAAGTTAATTGGCTGCAGTTGGAGATCTGACTTCTTAAATAGTTGTTGTGTTAATTAGGACATTGTGCCTATTACGGAGACAATGCTGTCTGTAAACTCATTAGCTTTAATTCAATTAGACACTGACTGATTCGGTGTGGGAGGTGCAGCTCATGAGCAACACCAAGTCCCTGTTTTGCTCTATTTACAGCCTTTTCAGATGCAGCGGAAGTAAAGTAAAGCAACCACAGGAACAGTATGAAAGTCATCAAAGGCAGGTTTTAGTTTCCCGACTCGACCTGTGAAGCAAGAAACCCATTGCTCTTTACAAGAAACTGTAGATGAACGTCAATCAAATACCTTAGGTGCAATTGGCATATGAGCAGGTTGTAAAATAAATGCATAATTCATTACAGGTGATTGGGCATTTCTAGACCAGGTATGCTTAGTTCCTTCTGTTGGGATCGGACCCTTTCAGATCCGCCTTGGTACCTTCATGGTCACGTTCGGATGTTCAGATCAGTAACACTACGTTGTTGAGATGAGTGAAAGCTTGTGATGAGGCCTTTGTGTGCCCAGCCACCAAACCACAACCTTTGCAATAGAAAACAAATTCTGTCGTTTTTTTCCTTGCCGTTCTGTTTTGACTCGAGATAAAACTGATACTAGAAGGTCAGACAAAGGACAAAAAGGTTGCATAATTACACTTCATTAAGGCAATAAAGTCACTTCATTGACCCACACATATCTGTCAGATATCCCATTTCCTGGCCCAGTGGCTCAAGCATATTGATGCACCATTTGCGCGCAGTTGTATCTCCAATGAACCTCCGTTATGACACCTGACGCGGTTGACAGGAGATTCGGTAACCAGCTGCAGATCCTGCATTCCACTTAGACCCACAGTGTCTCTGACTGAAAACCAAAAGTAGACTTTAAAACAATTGCACCAAAGCTTGACAGGAGTCCAAACGCCTTCAACACATTCAAGAAGCAGACGCTGACAGTAAGCGATTGTGTGCACAAATCCCTTTACAACAAATGAGTTCTTCTAGCTGTGAGATTCTCTGAACTTCCTCTTTTTTCTTTTCCTTTCCGTTCCCTGAATCTTTGCCGTTTCTGTCTTTTGCCATATAAATCAAGGTTGCATAACGCAAATGGTGTGTTTGATATTCAATAGCTCAGTAGATGAGAACATTCCCTCAGGGCTCATTGGCTCCTGCTGACCACATGAGCAGCCAACCAGGAAGTGTTGACAGTTAATCCCACTCCAGCTCATCATCTGGCTAATTATCCCCGAGTCTCTGATTGATGTGTGTATCTGTTTGTGTATCTGTACGTGTGTTTGTGCGCGTCTAATATCTGTCTGCATACGTCTAAAAGCTCTTGAGGTTGCTATTTGGGACATATGTGAAAACTGAAATTTGAGTTGAGAAATGTAGCGTTGATTTGTAACAAAAAAGCAAAAGCAACACATCTGTCAAATCTATTCTTGTAAGTTGTTATTCGCAGGTACAAATTATTTGTGCATTTGAACAGACATCGAGCAAAACTGTTAATAAACACCGTGCACTGACAACTGCTACGCAGCATCTGTTAACGCTCTCAAAAAACTGTCATTTACCAGTCAAATTAAGTGTCGGTTTTATTTAACAAGTAGAAATACAGCGAGTCTAAAATTAATTACTTTCACCAACATCCTGAAACCCTGTCACCGGTCATCTGTTATTCATCTCAGAAGCTGTCAAGTCAAACATAAAAACAACAATAAGGAAACAGATTGGTAGCAGAGTGACAGCTCAGGGATGCTCAGTGTGACTGAACATGATGACATGTGACTTGTTTGAGAATGGAGCTGCCAACTTATTTTAAAAAAAAAGAAGCAATTGCTAGAAACTTTTTTCGTTGACAAAATGACTTAATTAAATATCCCAAAATCCAGTGTCTTTATTATACTCAATGTAGGTTAGGGCTCAGGGAATCCTGGAGAATCCTCCACATAGTGTCTGTGTCTAATAGTCTTTTGTTGTTTTCTTCTCTTTTCTGGCATCCTTTAAGGCTGAGAGAGAGAGGGAGGGGGAGAGAGAGAGAGAGAGACAGAGAGAGAGGGAGGGAGAGAGAGAGGGAGAGAGAGAGAGAGAGAGAGAGAATGCAACCCAGAAACAGACAGTGATAATGACTCCCCAGGGCGAGCATGCCTTTTGGCCAGACCACTTCCTCTGTCTGAATACATGACTCAAGAGTCACATTAGAATAGTGAACAGCCTACACGTGTGTGTGTGTGTGTGTGTGTGTGTGCGCACATGTGTGTGCTCCGTTCCCTTGGGCTTTTAGCGAGTAGCTGTGAATACATGAGTCAAGTGTTGGACTGGACTACTGTGATTTATTGGCTAACATTAGAGGGTAGCTACACCCAAACTCTGTGTGTGTGTGTGTGTGTGTGTGTGTGTGTGTGTGTGTGTGTGTCACAAAGGTCAGAGCAGTAGGGCTGGAAAAAATGCAGCGCGACAAGCCCCACAGGCAGACATATTCTCACTATCTGCCAACCACACCACATTCTTGCCTTTCTTAATAACTGTGACATTTGAGTGTGTCTCACTGTGTGTATAGTACTTGCATATGTGTGGTGTAAATGGAGTGTCACTGCTAAACACACACACGTATATATCACTACTTCTTCTCCTCCCGTATTGGGTAAGGTGACAGGTAGGACAGACTCAAAGTTAAATAGTGTTATAAATAGATTTTGTCCCTAGAATCGGTCATTTTCTGACAATGCCCTGATTGTTTAGAGTTGGAATCGGCCCTATAATCTCCTCCATCCTTCTTGCACTCCTTTACTTTGCACCAAAAACCCATTAGGGAACAAACACAATGGTGGGCAAACAGTCGCTCACGTCTCGTTTTAACAGAGGATGTGTGTCTGCAGTGAAGGAGTGTCGGGAGCAGGTGAACGCGCTTCTTTTTCCTCCGGGCTCTGCCTCACGCTGAGCCTCTTCAGTCGGAGTAGCTGTAATAGCGTCACATCGGCAATTACAGTGATTATCTCCAGAACCGAAACAAAGCACAGAGCGGTAGCACGCGGGGATACTCCACCGACTGAACGAATGGAGACAATTTCTCAAGTCTCTCTCTCTCTCTCACGGTGCTTTTCCCCATTTTATTTATTTTCTTTTAGATTACTGTCTGTACTCTCGAGATCAAAGGTTGCGGTTTTAATTTCCGCAACTTAAAGCTGAGATCTGAGACTTGAACACGTTGTCGGCAGTTTTGGTGCTAAACAAATGTGGCTGTGGTGTCTTTGGTTTGCATTTCTAAGAAATGACTCCAACATTAAATCTCTCGTACACTGTTACACACTGTTTAGACAACTACACCCTTTCAAAAATCACTTCCAGGTTTAGAATGAGACTTAAAACTTAGAGTTTAATGAACATGATTCAACAGTATTTGCACCACAATGACTTGGATGCTCATTTCAACCAGTGTGATGCCTCACTCACGTAGCACTCAACAGGAAAGTGTCCGTGTCAGATGCCTTCTCACCTACTGGACACGTTCTATCTGGTTTTTGGAGAGGGGTGGAGCCTTGGCAGAGCGCGGGTATGACGCCAATTACACCGCGGTCCATCGCCGGTTCCTGATTTGGTAATTAACAATCAAGTCTCTTGTCAGTGTCAGCGTTGGCCCTCACAGACAGAAGTCTCTCCAGTCGTGTGTGTAACTGCGTAATAGAAATGTCACCAACACATTCTCCTCCGGACAACGTCTGGGCTCTATCTACTCGTGGGCTCGGCAGGGTAAAGTGGTCGAACTGATCTGGACATTTGCCTTCGCACATACAGCTCCTCCGGGACTTGTCTAGATGATTTCGGGGGTGGCAGTGCATGTGTGAAAGCGGCTTTTGAACCGTTACACAACAGTGAAGGCTCTCACTTTCTATCACTTCCTCTGTCGGAGTCTCTGTCTGGCCTTTACCTCCCTCTCATTTCTTCCTCTCGGTGAACCAAACCTCCCAACAGCTGCATTACAATACCTTCAGGAAATGCCTTGAAACTAGAGAGAGTGAACTTGACCCTCTCCCCTGAAACTTTGTCTTCCTCCTCCTCTCTCCGGGGGTAAGTGGTAATAAAGGTGGTTGATTCATGTACGGAGGTGATATATATCCGCGGTCCACCTTCATGCTGTGTTACTGTGTATGTAGCTGACTGTGTGTGTGTGTGTGTGTGTGTGTCTTTTCATACTTCTTCCACATATTGCCTGTGTCAGGGATGAGGAGGCAAACAGTGATCTATACTCTACCCCGTCTGTACCATGTGGACAAAAGGACGATACATACATATGAGAATTAAAGGAGAGACGAGGAGAACGACAGGTACTTTTGTTGAGAATTTCCCTCATGCAGCCTCGTTCACACCTTGCACATCTGGACGCTGTCTGAGCTTGAATATCGGACATGATGCCAAATCATCTGTTCATTCATCTCAAGAGCAAACCTTCCACTTTGTATTCAGTCTGTCAGTCTGTGTTAAGATAATAGATGTCGACTTCTGTAAACACTTGAGAAGTGGCTCCCATGACTTCACCATCTTTAGACCGTTCAGATGCTGACACACATTTGGTACGTCGTCGTGAACAGTGCACTCTCCCCCCCCCCCCCCCGAGCCACGCAAACTAAAGCGGAGGAATTGGACGTAGGACGTGTTGTTTGTTCCCACAGGGCGACATTTGTCCCCCTCTGTGTTCTCACAGGCGATGCATCATCCTTCGTTCCTGCCACATTGGTGTCGTCCAGCGCGGTGGCGAGTCGGCTCTGACCTGAACAAAGATGGCGGTACAACAGAGAACCGTGGCCATGAGGCTTGAATGGAATTGAGGCAATGAGATGACGTAAAAACAAACCTGTGTCTTTGTCATCAGGAGGTTAAAAGGTTATTTCGGTCCTGATCCACTAAGCGAGAGCCGTTTACTGTAAATGGACCAGTGTGGGTTTTTTTTTAAGTCTGGCCCGAGGAGATGCAGCGAAGGACACCTCACAAACACACAGCTGATTGGCTGTCGCTAGGAATAAAGCTGTAACCATTTGACACACACTCCTCCAGCCACGGGACCCTTCCTTAACCCTCAACACTATCTGAACCAGATGTTTCTGCCGGCATGAGAAAGGGGGTCATGTGAGGTTTATAATGCGATTTTCTGTTGCTGTAGAAATCCAGTCCTACTCTCCAAAACAAATCCCACAGACACTCTGCTGTAGATGCAAAGCTGTGAACCGTGAGGGCTTTTTAAAGAAAAAAATTCAGTTTTTTTTTTTGTGGTTCCTTCAAGCGACATTTTCTGTAGGGAGGGATTTAAAAAAGATGAAGGATGGAGAGCAAGAAGAGGGAGGGAGGATGGGAGAATGACAACCAACATAAATAAAGACTAAGAGCAGCTGTCAAGATCATTTAACTTTAGAGATGTGGAGAAGTTTAACCATCCGACCCTCATTGTTTCCGTTTGCAGCTTGAAGCTTCAACGTTACAGATTTATACCAAATAATAAAGGCTGGATGAGCAGTTATCATTACGGTTAGTTTTCGTCTTTGGGATAAGTTTTCTTTAATGAAAACCAAGGACGACAGAGTGAGAGAGTGACAAGACAAGAAACGAAGACAGACAGACAGAGAGTGGGAGTATTAAAGTTCACTTTGGGTGTCTGGTTTCGGTGGCCGGCTCTCTGCGGTCTGTTAAAAGCTTAAAAAACAGAGCGCTGCTGAAAACAGACACCCAGCGTTTAGCTCACACCGCGAAACCTGAGGCTTAATTGCCTTTCAATTAGAGGAACTAATAGGCCTCTGTGTGTGTGTGTGTGTGTGTGTGTGTGTGTGTGTGGGTGGGTGGGTGGTGGGAGGGGGGGGGGGGCGTGAAGTGATTACAGAGAAAGAGCTACAAAGCTTTCTCAGCATTCATGAAAATAGGTATTAATGAGAGGCTAGCAGCTCCGACACACACACGCATGCACAGAAACACACTTACTGCAAAGTTAGTCTTCTCAGTGTGTGTGTGTGTGCGCTTGTATGTGTGTGTGTGTGTGTGTGTGTGTGTGTTATGTGCTTTATGAATGTATCAGCGTGTGTGTGTGTGTGTGTGTGTTATGTGCTTTATGAATGTATCAGCGTGTGTGTGTGTGTGTGTGTGAGGTTGCTGATTCCTGTTCAGTCATTAGTGAAATCAAAGTGCTAATTACCGCCCACAAGACCCCACGTCTGCTGTTTTCACAAACACACTCACACACTCACACACAGTTTCTTCATGTACTATTATCTCTAATCAACTTTAATGTCATTAGTATCTTTTTACATGGACGGGAATAGAGGACTGGATGTTCTCTGGTGTCTTAATGTAAAGCTAAATACATGAATTAATTGTGATGTAATCTAATCATAGCAGTGCGGTTATTGATTATGACGTTTATGACAAAAAAAAAATGGTCAAGAGGGTGAAAGACACGAATGAAAGGTCGGCAATTTGGATTTGGTCTTGCGTTCTCCTCTTTTCATTGGTCCACAGGACAAAGCCCGACACGAGTGCACACACAAGTCGCCTACTAACTTACTGCATGCTAACATGCTAAATACTGCATGCTAACATGCTACCTACTGCATACTCAATCAGTGCTGCGCACTGTCTACTGAATGAAAGATGAAGTATACGACACCGCCAGCGGCTCCGCCACAGCTCGGAAAAGGATTCCAGGAAATTTCCAAACAGGAAAAAAACATAATAAAAATGAATAAAATGCTTTTGACTTTGCTCAGAATCTCACAGGATGGACGGCCGGGTCCACTTCAACGTTTGTCATGCATCACCAACTGCCGTTCGTCACGACCACCTCTGTCATCTGTTGTCCATCCCTCCCTAGAGGTAATGTTCTTTGTGTCACAGACCTTTTGATAGATTTTTGACCGAGTCCGAAGGGGATTCTTTTCCCTCAGTGAGGCAGATCTGATTCCTCTTTGGAGCATCAACTGATGCCCTGGTGTTCAAGTAACAGGATCATTGCCAGTGAATAAGGACTCGCTTCGGTTGGAAGAAGTAAACACTGCTGCTAAATAATGTGGCGGGCCTCGGAGAACGGTTCAGAAAAAGAGACAAATACAAGCTGTGATGTAGACGTTTAACAAAGAAATCAGTAACGTGTAACTCCTCCGACATCGCTGTTGGCGCAACAAAAGCATTAGTGGCATGTTGCATTAATCTGCAGAATGCTAAATACACAAAAGCTCATAATGAAGAACGCACACAATGTGCTGACAGCACACACAACACATTCAGCTAACTAGCTCCTAATTAGCTCTGCCATTGTTGTGTTTGGGGAAGTCTAATTCTGTTTAAAGTACTTTATTTCACGAAAAATAAACTCTGTTTACATGTGTGTTTTCAGAACATTTTTAGTTTTGCTCATTTTGATTAGCATCCTCAATTACTGGGAATCACACTAATTAGTATGGAAATAATATGCAATTTGTGGGGAATTATGTGCAATCAGAACAATTCTTTCTGCTAATGAGGCAGAGCTGTTTTAGTTTAAATCATTGGGCCAACAGGTCTTGTTGGACCAGTATTTCTTTACTGCGGTCACATCTATACAGACAGCTGCCTCGTCGTTTCATATCATATTAAACAGACGGGTTGCAACATAAAACCAGTATCTTTGCATGGTTAAACTGTTTTAAAGTACAGTTCATCATCTACACGGCTCTTTTTCACAGAACTTCCTGAATGCTGCGGCTTCAGTCCAGAGAAGAGTCATATTTTGGGTAAAACCTTGTTCTAGGAGGTGCACTGTCTTTATTATCATGCAAAGATGTGTTCATCAGCAGGAATGCTAATGCGCCACATCATGAACGTGTTTTATTTAAATGTAAAAGTGCAATGAAATCATTTTGTACCTAAAATCAGTGAATAATTACGATAAGTGGGATCTCAATTGTGGGCATAATCGTGCAGCCCTAACAGAAAGAACACATTTTACTGTTGCTCCTCCTTGTTATATTAAAAGTAAAAATGTTTTCAGTGCAGTGAAACTTAATGAAAACATAAACAATGCCAGTAATGTGCTGAATGTTTTGTCCTGATTTGTCCTTTTAATTCAGAAGGAAACCCTCTGAGCTGAAAACCCAGTTGACGAGCAAACCAATCAGCTCTCTGTGTTCCTGCAAACGAGCGGCCGGAACAGACCGTAAAACGACGGGCGGGCGGATGAGCGGCCGTTAAGCTCGAGGCGAGACAATGTCGCTCCAATTAGACCGCTGACCACCTTTCATCGGCTTGTATGGGAACTCTGTGACTGTTGGGCCTTTCGCTCCCGATAATTAGAAAGACGAACTGCAACGAGCAATCTCCAAAATGCCCAAACGCTGGAATCAAACGTGTGTAAATGAAGGAATGTTGCGTGAAAGCCTTGTGCTCAGGACTTTGTTAGAATTGACTGGCTATTGACTTGAATGGGAACCTCATAATGTGGTGTTGAAGGGTGTCCTTAATTAACCGGCCCTTTAATCACCCCTCTGTCCTTCCCTTCGTCCCGTTCTGTTGTTTACATCGTGGGCTTTTCTTCCTCTCTTCTTCCGCCTTCACTTCACAGTCCAGGAGGATCCATGTTAGCAATTATAGCTTTGCATTACAGCGTTGGAGTGACACTGTAATTACCGGCAAAGACGTTTAGAATATACTCATGAATGGAAAATAAATATGGATAATCACGCGGTGCTGCGGAGCATCTGGTTTATCCCACCATCGCTCTTATTGAGGAAAGGACTCACGACCCTCGGGGGGCTGCCAGACTTTGTCTTTCGCTGCTTTCAAACGCGTCCAGAGCCATTCATCATGCGCTTCCCCTTCATGTGTGTACACATCCGCGACGTGGTTAATGAATGAAGTACTTCAAAAACAACTCATCGGGGGGGGGGGGGGGACATCTGCTGAGGTTCAGAGTTCAGAGCGGCTCACGCTCTCTCCATCACCGGGGAGTCATGACAGTGTCACTGCACCTTTTAATCTGAGGGAGGGAGGGAGGGAGGGAGATAAAAAGACGGATGGGTACGACGGGGGGGGACGTGCCAAGACAAACACGCCGAGAGAAACGCTGGAAATCGTGGCGAGAAGATGCTGCTCAATCATAAGAATAGCGACGCACACAATTCCTGGAATAGAAATGGGGGCGGGAGGGAAGTTTGGAAAAGAAAGCAAAACCTGAGACTGCTCACTCTGTCTTTCTCACTCCATTTCTCTGTGTGTGTGTGTGGTTGAGTGTGGTTTTGGTCTATAGCCCCGAAGGGAGGACGAGAAAGAGAGAGAGGTGGGCAGGAAACGGTGGCGTCTGGAATTGATTTGAGGCTAAAGGAAAAATAAAATACTTTGGATTCTTAAAGGCTCGGGGAGCAGAGACGGACGACCACAAAGAAATGAAGAACCGTAGGAGAGAGAGAGAGAGAGAGAGAGAGAGAGAGAGAGAGAGAGAGAGAGAGAGAGGCCACATAACCACAACAAGAAAAACGTAAAGACGGATTTATGCGCCTACATAAATACTGCAATAAAGTCTGTGAGGTCGCTATAAGTACACTGTGGCCGGAAGAAGAAGAAGGGTTGTATAGGCTACGTGGGTAAGAATGGAGATTCTTCTGCTTGGGCCGGTTTTGTATTCCCCTGTCGACAGAGAAAACAACTTTCACAGACTGATTATGAAGACAGATGTCTTTACATTCAAGTCATGAGAATCTCCAAAATATCCGCCCTGGCACTCAATGCATGTAGCCATATATGAGGCAACAAAGCATTATTCAGCTTCAGAGGGGGGAATGAAGAAAAGAACGAGGATGAGAAAACGGATAAGAAGAAGAGGAAACGGGGGAAGTAGAGCAGCTGCTATGGAGAACTGGAGTGAAGGGAGGATGAGGGGAAAAGGGGGAGAGACGCTGCTGCAGTGAGATTCCCTTTAAAACCTGTTTCACACCACAGCTGTAAAACTGTTTACTGTCTATGCAGTTTCAACAGCAGTGTGGGAGCATCACACTTTCCACTGTGATCCACACACACACATGTAGGACACGTGTCTTTACAAGAGGAACCAAACTAAGCTGAACCGCTAGTGCTGCAGAATGGTGAAAAAAAACATATAGACGCTAAGACATCTTCATAACTAATGTTTTTATTAGTGCAAAATCATCTGAAACAAAGAACAGCCGTGTCCGTCAGCTCAGAACGAACCCGTTACGTCCTCAAAGGGAAGCAGGTCGTCTGCACGGAGTCCGCCGCGTCTCTACGGTAGCCCAGAACGGACAAACCAAACACTGGCCTTACACGTCCTCTTAAAGCAGCGTGGTTTTCCTACACCGCTTGTGTAAAACTGCAGTAACGTGAGCCGCTGAGTGTAAAACCGCGGGGCCGCCGTCCGAGTGAATTTGTGTTTGTATCAGTCAGCCAATGAGACGTCCTTTATAAAACATGTGGACGTGTGCACGAGGCCGTTTAATGGAAACACTTGATCGTCTGCTGAATGTGTCTGCGTTGCTTTTCCACAATAGTTCGACTGTAAAACCACTCTGGCTGACTTCTCAAATGACACCACGTTAGTACTTAAGTCGCCCTTCAGTCCGGCGTTTTTTTTCCATGTGCAAACTATGAAAACGGTGAATCGCTACACTGTGAATGCACCATTAACCGATCAGCGGGAAGCCCGTTCATCGTATTAGCAAAGCTCATTAAACCGACCACAACAATGATGAGCGGCGCTGAGCGTTTATTGGCCCCCGTGCAGCCGTTGCGCAGCTGCCAAACCCTCCGCAGATGGAAGGAGGAAAGACGCAGGTCAAAAAGGGAATTCAATGGTGGCCTTTTTTAAAGTCCACCACGCAAAACAAGCGACATTACCAGGAGACAAAGAACGGACGAATGTTTACGGAGAAATGAGGAGATCAACTGAAGCGGCATGGGAACGAGAGGAAGAAAGAGAGCAACAGAGACGGATTTGTGTCCAGCTATAGGTTAGCCATGTGTGTTCATGCTTTAGCGAGCTCAGCGAGTCTGTTCCAACATGATGAATACAGACTAAAGATATTAGAATATGGAAGAGAGAGAGAGAGCGATATCACTGAGAGGCTGAGAGGATAGGAGGTGGAAAGCCTCTCTTTTTTCTCCCCCATTCTTTCCCATAGAGTTAATCCTCGGGGGCTTACATTTGTTTCTTCTCCCTCTATCTCGCTGTATTTCAGTATCTCTGCTTTCTGACATTCTCTCTGCTCCCTCCTGATCTTGGCTTTTCCTCACTCTGTCTTTGCGTGCCGTTAACCGTCATCCATTTTTGCATCTCTTCTTTCCACGTCGTCCTCTTGTCGAGTCCTCCCGTCTCTCCCCTCCGTCCCTCTGATTCCTTGCAGGCTTTATGGGTTTATGATGCATGGTAATCTTACTGCAAACACATTTATCTGCCCATTCTTTCTCCTCCGTCCCCCCCCCCCCCACTCTCTCTCTTTCTTTCTTCTTCTTCTTCTTCTTGCTCGGCAGTGCTGTGAGCTGTGTGATGATGCTCATTGGATATTAACGTTTGATTTGTGCACACGGCAGCAGAGCGAAATGTAAAGACGGAGGAGGGAAGAAAACGGCACAAAAACGCAGCGACGGCGTGCAGAAGAGAAAGAAGAGCCGAGCAGAGCCGGACGAGACGGAGCCGTGAATATGAATTCAGAGCACAGCGCCGCGGATAAAGGCCAACGCAGAGTAGAGCGGAATTCAAATGAAATCCACCCAAGGCCGACGTGCAGGAACTAGGAGGAAAAAGTCTCATCTGATCCTTAAAAGTCTGTGAGAAAAAGAAAAAGATCGATCATCCATTAGGGTCTCGTGATTATTTTGACTGATATTGCGTTTTTTCCTCATTTGATTTTGATTTTTGCAGGGATCTGTAGCACATTATGGTTTGTTTAGTCTGCAGCACGACGGCATTTGATTTAAAATGATTTTTTGACAAACTTTTCACCTTTGCTTGTTGTAAATTCATTAACATTTAAATTAATTTTGCAGCCCTACCATCCATCCATCCATCCATCCATCCATCCATCCATCCATCCATCCATCCCGTTTAATCCATCCATAATTATCTATGTTTAAAAAGCAATTAAACAAAAGTGGGTCACAAAGTATTGCGTCTCCAGTTCCAGTGGGAATCCAGTGCAGGTGGCTGGTGGCGGTCGGCTCGGTCGATCAAGCCAAGTCTGTAATCTCATATTGGAGGATAACTCCTCTTGAGCTCCCCCCCAAAAAAAAAAACCCAATTTCCCTCCATTCTGAAATGCCATTTCCTCCCGATGGTAGATCCCTTTAAGCTTTCAAATTAAACACCGTCACCTGATCTCATCACTCAAACTCTCCCGAAGCTCGGATGATTGCATCATCACCTGTGTACCTGTTTTATACGTTAACGTCCACGGACGGATGTTTACACAAGAGAAGAGCTCCCCCCCCCCCCCCGAATAAGACGTCGTATTTGCCAAAATAAACGTCCGGGGCGTCTGGTAACTTCATCTCTCCGACCGCAGGAAGTGAGACCGTTTTGAGCCGGCAGCTAATCATCACTCCTTCCAGGGGAAAACTGGATTTGCACTTCAGGTGTTCTGCCTTTCTCACCTTGTTTCTTTTTGTTACTTTCAAACATCAAACTAAACCCACGGGGGTTGATGAACGGAAGTGTTTACTGGCATGGCATTTCAACATTCCTGGGTATTGAAGTTCATATTTTTCAGCTGCCATTTGAATTCGCCAATCTCTGAAGATTACCCGCGGCACAGAAATAGCAAAAAAAAAACAACCTGTCAGTGACATTCAGTTGTAAGTTTAAACGTAATGCCGGTGTTCTCTCTCTGTCAGAGGGAGGATTTCAAATCGCTAGATATGTAATCGAATGAGACTGCAATCATTCCATTTTTCGAGTGCGTCAATCCACACAATGCTTTTGATTATTGCTCACTAATAGAGCACCGCGCCGTCCAGAAAAATGAAAAAAAAAAAGAATTCACTTATTGTGTGTGCGGTTGAAGACGACGTGAAGCTGAAATAGTCTCCCAAACGTCTGCTGTAATGCACCTCGCTCTCTTTTTTTTAACGCTTTAAGCTGATGCTCTTATTCAGGTGTAGTGTGAGCTTAAACCAGCGCATTGCAAATACCACAAAAGCATCAAAGCCAGTCGGTGTTTAGTGACGTGTGTGTGTGTGAGTGTGTGTGAGTGTGTGATGGCGGCAGGAAGGCTCCATCAAAGGACTGATGTTTCAGAGATGCCTGGAGCCTCTAGACATTCTGTTCTCTGGTGATTCATCCACCCGTCTGCCATCGTGACCAACAGCTCAGCCCGTCTGCAGTTTAGAACGAGCCCCCCCTTTTTCGTCACTCTTAAGTGGCCACACGATCGACAGGTAATAATGAAACGCTAATGAATCACTCTCCAGCACCGCAGCCTCACAACCGCCACGCAATCGATAAGCACACGGACACAAAAGTCCGGCCTCCTGATGTCCCAGACGGTGTCAGATGATGGAAGCTAAATCTTTAATTGAGTTATGAACAGACCGATCATAACGACGCAAATGGTTTTGTTTTTGCACTCCTGACAGGTACATTTATTTACTTCCAGCTTCCAAAAAAAACAACCTTGAATCTAAAGGCTCAGTTTGAAACTGACTACTTCCTGGTTTCCCAAACTGTATTTTTAATGCGACTTTTGTGACTGTTAAATGCAGATTGGAGCTCAGCGGTGTCCATATATATATATTTAAGTGTGTGTGTGTGTGTGTCCACACTCGACCTGCCTGCTCTGACAGTGACTGGATATATTCTGTGGTCAGAGGAGCGTCTGTAAAACGGTTGATAAACACGCTTCATTTCCCATAAATCCTTCTATAATAAAAGTCCCATGTGTTCTTGCTGCTAACTCTTCCTCCCCTGCAGTAGACTTGTTTCATTGAAGAGTAGCTGCTAACAAAGCTTCGCTAACTGTTTTCCTGTTATTCTCCACAGTAAACATTCTCTGTATTTTGTTCTTTTAAAAGCAGCAAAATCAGGAAATTGCTCGGGAGGAGGACCTCCCGCGTCACGGGGAAGGTGACGGACGTCTACGTCCTCACCTCACCTGACATCCTAACTCGATGTGAGCCAGGCCACCTCGGCATGTGATCGGATCCCGACGCGAGCGAGATCCGATCTCAGAGAAGATGTAGATCCGGTCACTTAATGCGACCGGACGACAAAAGTGTCTTTGAAAAGACGAGTATAACCACGAGCGACGTAGCAGCTCAGTGCACCTCTGGAATAGCTGAATCACACAGCAGCTGTTTGTGTTGCTGTGAGTGGGTGTCTTTAAAAGTCTCTGCAGGTTTTCCAGACTCTTTTATGGATGTGTGTCTTCTTTCTTTTTATATCTAGCTCTCAATCAGTCAGACTGCTGGCTAATCGATACTGGTAGAGGGCATTAAAACTCACTCTCTGTGTGTGTTTGTGTAAATCCCTGGAAAAGGAATCTTCTCCTCCCTAATTCCTGCTCCTTATCTCTCCTCCCAGACACCCATCAGTGTCACATGTTTGAAGATATATGAGTCTGATAGTTAACGACTTTTAACAGCATTTCCCGACTTAACTCTCTTGAGAGAGGCTTATCGGGGCTGTGCTGCACCCTCCACTGACTTTATGTGCTAATTCTCACTGCTGCACTTTGCATTTTCTGCTTTCCTTCACTGTTCTCTTCATGTTTTTGCAGATGTCCGACATTTTTATGTAGGTTGACTAAATCATGTGCGACATTAAACGGAGCTGGACTTGTAACTGCGTTACAATAAGTCGGCTGATATCCTGCTCCTTGATGATGGATCCATTCATCTGCCACCACAGCTATGCGTGTGGAAATCATGTTTTTCTTCTTCTTCTGTAGCCGCACGATCAATGCATGATTATGAATTAATATATTTTAATCACATCCACTGCCAGATTCCAGTGTTCCAGAGTTGGAACGAGTATTATCCACACAAGCGGTGAGGCACAAACGCTGAGAGGAGCAATCGCGACCTGATTGACCCACTTTGTGGAGCGTCACACACACACACACACACACACACACACACACACACACACACACACACACACACACACACACACACACACACACACACACACACACACACACACACACACACACACACACACACACACACACACACACACACACACACACACACACACACACACACACACACACACAGTAGATCAGATCATTAGCAGATCTTTTTTTGATGTTTGTTGGTACAAACCTTTGGCAGAAGCACACTGCGGTTTCAGGGGACTTCTCACTCCAAAAATCTCATTTTGGAGTCGTTTCACTGCAGCTAAACTTAATCTGCGATGATGCTGATGTAAGCATTACATTTGCCGTGTATAGTTAATGCATGCGAAATTAGAACACAAATCGCATAAAATGTGCTGTGTACAACGATCTGCATGAAAAAAAACCAAAAGCACGCAGCAGCGACAGGAACGTGAACTAATTCTTGGCGTTTCGCCGTAACTGCCGTGACGACCCTTGTGTATCAAACACCGAACCCCGGAGTTGGTGTGTGGAGGATTGTGCAGCTAAAGATTAATTCCACCAGGACCCGGAGCCTCTGGCTGAGGTAAAGATGTGTGGCTTGAACTGCCTGTAAGCTGAAACAGAACGCAATTTAGAAACTATCTCATGAAAACACAACAGGCGAAGGGAGAGAATGGATGCTTGACCAAATATCCCCCTGCTGTCTCTGTGTGTGTGTGTGTGTGTGTGAAACTGGTATAGAAATAACTGCGAACCGTAGCCCAGGGCTGCGCCCATGCATGCACATGCAGCCACATAAACACACAACAATAAATCTGATGCTTTCTTCCAGCAGCAAAGAGCAGAAGGCACTAATCTGAGAGAGGGAAAGAGAGGATGATGTGACCGGAGACTGCTTCAGATAAGTACTTATCTCCATCTCTTTTCATACAAATCTAAGACACACACACACACACACACACACACACACACACACACACACGGGAACTCTGTCAGTTTGCCTGCCGCCGAGTTGTCACGCCGACAGAAGAGGTCATCTGGATGAATGCCTCTCATTATGGGATGTGCGCTCGGATCCCCGGTTTGGATGCCAAGAGGTTAAACATCCAATCAGCACGCAGCGCAGCTAAACCCCTTCTGAAACCAAGATTCACAGCAAGTCACAGGGCGGAATCAATAGAAGTCAACGAGGACACCTTTCACAGGCAGCCCCGAAGAATAATCCTGGCAAAGAAACATGGAGGGGGGGGGGCTTAAGTCTCCGTTCATGTCCGACTGATATGAGTTTTTAAAGGACAACATTTCAGCCTCTAATACTTCATATATTATTATTTAATATCTTAAAGTGTGACCATTATCGTCACTTAGTGCAGCTGATTCTCTCATTGTCTTTTTTTTAATAACTGTCTAATACTAAAGGGATAATAAGGACAACCTACACATCAATCTGGTATACAGACGTGGAATATACTGTATATATATATATATATATATATATATATATGTATATATTACACCTTTACTGTGTGATTACTTATTTATTATACTTGTTTGTTGTTGTTGTACTCTCCACTCTGCAGCTGTAATCCTGCAAATGTCCTCGCTGTGGGACCAACAAAGGATTATCTTATATACGCTGCTATTGCAAGTCACATTACAGTATGTTTGCATACAATCACTAGTTGTGCTGTGATCTTTTGTATTTCACATTGTTAACGTTAATATACTTCATCATAATATTAATTTTTACCTTTTGGTGCGTCAACATATCCGTGTAATAATCAACTTTTCTGGTTCTTTCAGACCTATAATATTCAAAGATAATCATTGTTGCTGTGTTCCTGTCTGACCTGCTGTCTCGGAGTCTCTCTACCTATTTGTCTTTTTGTTTCCAGTCTCCAGCTCTCAGCTGAAGGATTAGAATATTCTGTTCTGAAATCGGCTCGTCAGCCTGCCAGCCGCCGATAAGCTCGCTCGGGATCGATTAGATCTGCTCTTAATCTATTCAACTTTTTCAGGCGAATGGAAAAAAAAAAAAGAAAGAAAAAAAAGGAATGCTTAGTATGGGAGATGTGAGGTGCGCGATACGGTGACTTTGGGAACACGCGCCCAGAGGGCAAAGGCATTGTAAGCCGCATTTTTTCAGGCACGAGATCATATTAAATATGCATTTTTACAAGTCCTCTTTAACACGCTGCTGTAGGCAAATACAAGCTAAACAATTTCCTATTAACCATGAAGGACGGAGATCATTACCGAGAGAGAGAGAGAGAGAGAGAGAGAGAGAGAGAGAGAGAGAGAGAGAGAGAGAGAGAGAGAGAGAGAGAGAGAGAGAGAGAGAGAGAGAGAGAGAGGGAGCGGATAAACAACACACACACAAATAATTATAGAATGAAAGAAAGAAGGAATGAAAGAATTGGAGATAAAGCTCTCTGTGTGCTTTCACCCATCACTCTCAGTTGTTCTCTGAAAGAGAAGGAGCCGCTGAAACTGAATGCTAAACAGGCAAGTGGGGCCTGATGTGTCGATGCCAATTCACAGGCCTTTTGATTCCACACACTGGGGGGGGTACGGGAGATCGGCGGTTCGATCCCCGGCTCCTCCGGTCCGCAAGACGCCGAAACCTCAAATTGCTCCTGAAGGCTGGGGGGGCCATCGGTGTGAATGTTAAGATGAGAAAGAACACACACACACACACACACACACACACACATCATAGGAAATAGAAACGTCAGAACGCACCTTTAGCTCATTACTGGTGTCGGCTACGTTGAGGTTTTCTCCTCTGCACGGCGACACAGATCTGCCTGAGAGAGAGAGAGAGAGAGAGAGAGAATTAAGATTAATCACACATAAGAACTACCGTTTACTGAAGAGCAAAGAGTTCAAAGACGTTGTGATGATGATGTAATCAGACGTGTTAATTAAATGCATTGTACATCTCATTATGTCGTTGCAGGGGAAAGAGTACGAGGCTTGTTTTTGTCAGTATATTTTTAGAAGGACACCAGTGAAAGTGAAAGAAAACTGTAAATGAGATATAAAATGTTTGGCTTGTAGATGTAGAATAAGCTTAACTAAATGTCGTATGCTAATTAAAACATTAGCAACTGAAACAAACCTCTTTTAACCTCTAAATGCATGTGAAGCTATTAGATATTCTTTCTCATCTGCCTTTCTTGAGCTCTCCACAAAGAACCTCCAAGTTTAACATTTTAGAACCAACAAAGACAGCAGCAGGCTGACAGCGTTCCAGCACAAACATACTGGGCACCTTTATGGGTTTTCAAACAGTATTCAAGTTGCCCTCCAAAATGTATTGCGTTCCACTCTCTCGTGACTGCACCGAAGCAAAGCATGACTGGAGTGAGTAAAATGTAAATACAATATATATATAATTCATGTGTTGACTCAGCCAGGACTGCTCTGAATTCACCGAGACGCTTCCTGGATGTACAGTACAGCCGCCCGCAGCTAGTTTGAGCTTGTTAAGACTTCCACCGCGCAGCCTGATGGACGAGCACCGAGCGGACGGACTGCAGTACCAACGATACGATGCACAAAAACAAGTTCAGCTTTGCTGCTGCTGTTCACGTTCATTACAGTTTACATCACAACAGTCTTTAGAAATGTTACGTCTAGAACATGAGGCAACAAAAGTTCTTGATCAGGTTCAGGAAAAGGTCGTGGTTTGGATTTAAAGAAGCATGTTTTTTAAGTGAAATAACTACGCTTGTTACATAACTGGCGTTAGTATTGATATTGTGTCACATGGGACATGAACATCTCTCTCCTGGGTGAAAGTCCTGTGTTTGTTTGTGCTGTCCATCCTCCCCTTCCACAAGCCCGTCATGGAGTTCTTGGTATTTAAATAGTTTAATTTGTTTGTACCACAAACCAAAATGTCCCAGAATGAGTGTGCAGCAGTGTTTAAGACTCGTTAAGTGTCTGCAGCAGCACTGATTGACGTGTGATTGGCCACCAGAAGGAGCCACTGCTGTTTCCACCGCATTCCCAGTTCACCTGAGGTGTTGTCTGGGCGGGGAAATGAACAGGACATGCTCCATCGGTAACTACCAGTGAGAAGCCCTTGAGCGGGCCACTTAACCCCGGCCCGTCCCGGTGGAGCGGCTCAGGGCCTGTGGTGGCGCTGAGTGGTTGTACAGAGCAGCTCCCCTGCGTCGCTGTGAAGCAGGGCGTCACCCAAAATGTGTGGGTTAAAAAATAAGAGCCGTCCAACATCATAGGGTTTCTCTAAAAGTCCCCTTCCATCTTGTTCTGTCACCATTATGTGGGTGTGATGAGTGAAGAGTTGAGGCGACAAAAAAAAAACAACCCTGTGAGGGAGATATTTTATAACGTCGTAATGGCTAAATATCAAAAGGCCAAAAACTGCCTTTATCCCCCCCGTGCCGCATTTCTTTTATCCACGTCTGTACAAATGTGCAGCGAGAGATCACACGGCTCCGAGGACCGAGACGGCAATAACGAACCTCCCCTCCATTTCCTAACAGGAACTGAAGACGAGCACCAGTGGCTTTCAGAGGAGAAGACTTTCGTAAGAAGTTCAACGTGTGTATTTGATACATTTTTCAGACCAACGACCCGATTAGAAAGACAATTTTTACACTTTTACAACGACAAATTCTGATGTTTGACACCTTTTTATACCTAAAACATTGGTTGTTTGAAAAGTGCTGTAAAAATGTACTACATCACTCTACACATGAATCAACAACTTGTGTTTAGTTTCAACCAGATCACGTTTTTCTTGTAAATTATGTTTTATTCTGTTCTATAAACACATGGGGAAAATCCTCAATAAGTTGCTCAAGCACTTAAAAAAAAAAATCAAGAAGACTTTTTAATAATGCAACACAGCTCATCTGTAAATCAAGAAGGACTTTTGGGAACACAGAGTTTTCTCAGTTTCTTTCCCCCATAAAATATCCAATTAACACGAAGGATGGATTAACTTGTTTGCGATGCAAGAAAGTGGCAGCAGCAGTGCAATCAAATTTACACCACCATCAGCAAAGCATTTCATCAAACCATTAATATTCAGTCCCTCCTGTATCCCACCAGCCATCATCATCATCATCATGCTATCATTGTTATCATGCAGCAGATCGGCCTGCTCTGTATTCAGAGAGTGGGGACTCATCCCCCCTTTGTTAAAAGAAGAAGAAATGGATTTTTTTCGTAGTACTTGCAGCAACACGTGCTGACGCAGCAACACAGCGCCCGTAGCTACGTCGCCGCCGTCCTTTAGAACGAGGCACGCCGCCTCGGTTTCCCGCGCTCGTCATCATCGTCGTGTGACACGAGCGGTGCGTCGCTGTGGAATTATACCGATCGCCAATTGTGCCGTCGTTATTATCACTCTGCAGCTAAATCCGCTCCGCTTTGTACGCGGAGACAATTGAGCTCATTCCAACCAGAAAATGACAGCTCGTTATGTGAGGGGGGGGGGATGGATTTCGCCCTGTTGTGGCGTTTGCGAGGGACCCTGAGACAATACTGTCAATACTATAAAGCGCCGTCTGAATTGCTTCTCGTGTGAAATGTGCCGCGCATGAATAAAGGCCCATTGATCGGTAGCAAACAGCTCCGTTGCGTACGTGTTTTCGCTGCACGCACACACGGGCGTCCAGGAGGTTATGACATTGTGTATTGATTTGTTTTTGATGAATCACATTCATATCTTGAGGAGTGATTTTCCTCGCGGCGAACGCGGCGAGAACCCGACGGATCTGGTGTTCTGTTTCGGCGATAAATAACCATCGAGATGCTGTTATGATGAATGACTGCACTCCAACAGAGTCCTGGGTGTGCAGATTGAAGTTGTGGCTGCAGTGTGCATCCCTAATAGGACTGTTGTGCGTCAGTCTGTTATCATGTTGCTCTCAGCAATGCTATCTTCTTTCTTTTATTTTTATTTTTGGACCAGTCTGTGAATGTTGTGGGCATGCCAACTCTCTCTCTCACACACACACACACACACACACACACACACACACACACACACACACACACACACACATGCATGCAGTATTTGCGCACACATCTCATGTGCATGTAAACAGACAGCTTGAAATGCAGTGTTGCGACTGTCATTAGCTAAAAGGCCCGGAGCTGGAGTGAGACCAGAATAATTATTCTGATTACAGGCCTCTCGCTGAGCTCTATCCAAACACATTACACTCTCTCGGATTAAAATCTGGTGTTTCATCTAGTTTCTAAATCAAGATGCTGGGATTTACTCCACGATAGCAGCCAATTGGAATCTCAACACGGCCACTAAAGCTGGAGGGAAGCCTCGTTCTACGCTCGCCTGTAACGGCAGACAGTCATTTCTAATGGTTTGTGCGGTCCCTGTGGACGACAGTGGTAGTGTTTACGAGCACCAGACTCCCAGAGAGGAGAAGCTCTGCTCCTGGAGGAGGAGGAGATGCTGCTGCTGCTGCCGGGAGCTGAGCTCTCCTCCTCCCGCCGGATGTCCGACTGCAGCGAAGCCGCATCTGGGTCTGTCGTCCATGGTGAGCTGGTTTCTGAGCTGAAGGAGTTTCTGGTGAACGTGCATGATTCCTGATTTCGGTGGAATGGGACCCGGTGGCACCGATGACGAGCATAAAGAAAGACGATCTAGAAATGGTCTCGTTTTGTTATGGAGCTCAGAGACGTCAGTGTTAAACTGAGACTGTTTCATAACCAGTTCAAATAAACGTTAATACATATAACACATCATTTTTCACACAAGACTGATCCTTTTCGAGCCATAACCAGTTGTCCAGAGTAGAGATAAAGTTTGAAGCCTATCACACAGCTGCTGCTCGCTGTCTTTATAACCGTTGACCTTTAATGGGGAAACTTGGCTGCATCCGAGAGCCCTGAAGTCCTTCTTGACCCACAGTCTTGAGAAGCATATTGACCTCTGCAGACATTCTTGACAATAACGGATGGTTATTTGGTGGCGCTTGTCATTCAGGACTGTCCTGAAACGTTCCTCTCCAGCACTAACTGACGTAAAAACACGCCCGACTGAAGTGACACCAGTGATATGTAATCATAATATCTCTGAATTTGTTTGTTCTTTGTAAGAAAGTGATGCTACGCCTGAATGTGAGCTTGTAACAGTGAGCATGTGTTCATGGGTTTGATGCTCTCAGTACGACTGCGGTGAAATGATGCAAGCAGAATGTGATAGCAGCTTTGAGGATCAGCACAGTGGGTGCAGCTGGCAGCCACACACACACACACACACACACACACACACACACACACACACACATACATGTATTGGCTGGTGGGACTGGTGGATCCCAGCTGTGTCGGTGTTATTCATGCGGCAGTATGCATGCACAGGTGCCCGGGCACATGGACAGACACACACACACACACACACACACGGGCACATTTTCATAGCGTGAGTGTTTACAAGCTGCTGAAATGTCACCACGTACCGGTCCGTGCACATGTGCACCTGCACTCGCGCGTTGCCCGTAAACTTCCCTGCATGTTGTCACATTAGCGAGCATCGTGGGAAAATATAAAAAAATTGGCAACATGAGCCGAGCGACGGGTCAGCACTTTACGAGACCTGTCTAAATGTGGCACCGGTGTATCTACCTGTGTGACTCTTCTTTATCTGCACTATTTTTGGTGCACAGTTCCTTTCATATATTTTATCTTCGGGCAAACATCTCCTCCCCCTCCTCCTCCTCCTCCCCCTCCTCCTCCTCTTCCTCTCACCTCCTTTCTGACTCATTGCTGAGTCTAAAATAAAATGCTGCTCAGGAGATGCAGGTGGAAGTGGCGGGCAGTTACTTGACAGAGGATTGGCTGGTAACTATAGGCCTATTCTGTTCTCTTTCTGTTTCAGACGTCCTGCTCCCACAATAGTGCTACTCCTACAACACTTGCTCTAGACAGCTGAGGATTTTTCCGCTTCCTCGTCTGAAAATACAAGCCAAGCTTCTGTCAGAGGCTCTGAAATAGCTCTATGTGGTTAGATAAGTCTGAACGATAGAAGTCGGCGTGATTTGTTTTCTCCATCTCAAGTCGGTAGCAGTGACTTCCTGTCTACCCTTGGAAACCGAAGTCTTCATGCATGCAGTTTTAAAGTTCATATTTGAGAAAAGAGACACATTGAGTTTTCACTTTGGTCCTGTACACCAAACAAGTGCTGATTGTGCGTGTGATGACTCCACTTCCTTTTATCTGACTGAATCAAATTAGGGTTGAAAATTGCTTGTTTTGTCCGATCAACAAGCAGATATGTGCAGATATTCAATGTATAATGTCACGGGAATGCAGAACGTGTGAATAATGTCGCGTCTGTTCCTTGATTTTCTCAATCTCCTGTCTGTCCATCGACCAATCGATCTCCAGCTAATCGTAACGTCGTGGAACACAAGCGTGGTGAATAGTTTCATTTAAATGCAATTTCAAGCTGCGGTCACTTGAAAGCGCTCGTCACTATCGCTAAATCTGCAGAATATGTGAGCATTGGGCCATGCAGTAACACAATATTGATTTATTTTTGATCAGCGCTGCCTAGTTTGACTGTTTGACCTGCGCTTCGTGAGCCTCGGGGTGTGTTCGCTGCGGTCCGTGGGCGGTGCTTGTTTTTTTTTGGCTCGACTGATTTCAACATGGCGGCCGGGTCACAAACTTTCTCATTTTACAGCCGAACAGTTCACTGAAATGTGTTTCTGGATACAGGCAGACACTTCTAGACACACACAAACATAACAAGAACCCCGATGTGCACACAAACTCATCATAAACCCAACATAAAAAAAAACTCGACCTCAGCGCATTACACAAACAGATAATGAAGGAGTGCGTTGCTCGACGACGTGACGGAGGAAAACAGATATATTCTAGTTGACATGTTGACTTAGAGAGACGGAGAAAAACGAGCAGGAGTCATTTAAGTGACAGGGAGGGGAGGAGGGATAAAGAGCATGGGGGAGAGATGGATGATGGATGATGGATAGAGAGGAGGAGGAGAGAGAATAAAATGTGCTTTTTACATATTCAGTTCTGCATGGCTGCTGCATGTGTGAGTACGCTCACACTCAGTTATCACTCGCCTCACATGTTGATGATTTTCATTTAGATAGTCTGTTATTGTATGACACGCTCTCTTACTTATATAGCAGCTCAGCCACACACACACACACACACACACACACACACACACACACACTCAAAGACGCACTCACATGAATAAATAATGATCTCTCACTACTGTATCTTGACACAAGCTCGGCAGTGTGATTTCACTCTTTAAAGTCTGTTTGGAGCATAAAGCCGGCAGTCTGAGCTGTAAATGAAACCACCCAGTCAGATCAGAATGTGGCTCCTCCTGTCACATCATGTAGAGATAAAGACATGCTACATGTTTAGGGGGAACATACCACCATCTCTGGAATATTACCCAAAATGTTCCATTTTGAGTCCTTCAGCTGGAGGACGAGCTGGACATTCAAGCTCTGGGAAGTGGAAAGCATCCTTCAGCAAGATACTTTTGCTTGCCAAAACTTAAAGTATGGATGCCACAAATATTAAACATTGATCTACTGGCAACCAAAAGGCCAAGAATTTGCCTGAAGCTAAGGGAGTAGTTTCCTGTGAAGATGGAAGTTTATTTTGAAAAGACTGTATCCATGTAAGGAGCAGCAGTTAGGTTGACTTTACTTGGAAAACGCACAAAACAATGAGTGCAAAGTACTGTATGAGGATGTCACAGATATTAATATTTACCTCTAAACGTCCTCTAGAAGTCATGTAATAAAGTAAAATTGCTTGGTGTTTGTTTTTCTTCCTGCCGATCACCGATCGGACATCTCGGGGCTCTCCCAGCTCTTTATTTACCACCTCATCACATCGCGTCCCTGCAAACAAAGGCTATCACTGTCCTGCCCGCTAATTAACGAGTCCAGTCAGAGCGCGGCCCGCTCTGCCTCCTCGGAGAACCGCTGGCAGTCCGATGAATCACCGCATTCAAGCGGTCTCGTGGTAAAAGAGCAAAAAATGATTGAAACCCCCCCCCCCCCCCAAAAAAGGAGGAATTCATGAGGCTGGTTGAGCGATGATACATGTATTAGCACTAGATGACATTTCCATCGCCACCTCATCGATCACCTCGGGGACTATTCAAATGTGTGTGTGTGTGTGTGTGTGTGTGTGTGTGTGTGTGTGTGTGTCATATGCAGAACCAGGCAGAAGACGATGGGGGCATTTGAAACGGCGAGATGTTGCACACATGCACACATGTACAAACTGCAGACTTTGAAGTTGCAATTTTTCATTTCTTGGTTTATTAAACTCCAGTTTAAACTCCCCATCCTTTCCTCTATTATGAAATCTTAAGATATTGCATTTGTGTATTATTGCTTCTCCATCTTCTTCTGATGGTGCTGTTCTATTGAGAGTGCAGCTTCCTTCCAGCCACCATTGATCTGCCGTCACTAACATGATGCACACTCACGCTAGGATGCAGAGAACCTTGTGCAAGGAATCTGACCACCACAAATATCACGATGGAGTCCAGCTGTCTCCCTTGTCCTACATCCTCCTGTTATTTGCATGATCGTCCCTCGCATGCTCGAAGGAGAGACATGTGTGGAGGATGATGAAATAACGGGAACCTCTCCAGCCTGAAACACGGTTGCAAGTGGCTCAGTGAATCTGGCCTCGAATCTCTGGCCTCGGTCCGTCTCTTGGTATTCAGCCGCTGCTCTCTCTCGCAGCTCAGACTCTCTTATCTAAATCTCCATTCAGACGGAGAGAGAGAGAGAGAGAAAGAGAGAGAGAGAGAGAGAGAGAGAGAGAATACAGGTCACTCTCCAATGACAACTCTAAAAGGCATCTGGGGAGAGGAGGAGAGGAGGAGAGGGAGAGAGGAGCGCTGTATGGATTTCTGCTATAAGCTGAGAGAACACACACACTTAATAAGACGCTTCAAAGTTACTGTACATCTGGTGATTTTCTAAGCTCGCGGCGTCTATTTTAGACGTTTATTTTAAGATCCGCTAAAAGCCCGTGGCAATGATGAATTGGCAAAAAAAAAAAAACAGCAGAAGGCTGAGTCATGGAAAGCTATAACCTGAGAGACATGACCTCTTATCAACGCACGACGCAATCTACCTTTAGGAACCATTTTGGTCATTTTGATGCCACACAAAAAGTCATTTTTCATCTTCAGGCTGCAGAATAAAAACATTTTAAGGCTTTTAATACGTTTGATTCTACCGTGATGTCACAGTTTTCATACTTTGATCCTTACTGAGAATAAAATAAAGGCTCCCTGATGTCAGCTGGCCATCAATGGAAACATTACGGAGCATGAAAGGAGGCGAAGTGGTGGGTCTGTGACTTGATGCCAGTTTCAAACCAGTTGCTGCTGGAAATGTGAGTGAAAACCAAAAAATAGGTACTTATGGTGATTATGAGATTATGAGAAATATTAAGGATGTGTTTTACATCAAACATGTCAACCTGTCCTCTACCTAGCTTATGTATGTATTCATCATGCTG
>JAVDOI010000016.1:132500-135000 GCA_032191485.1 Leptoclinus maculatus
AATGTGTGGAGCTCGTAGTGAACCGATGCTTCGTTAACAGCAGGTTTGCTGCATGTATAGAAATACAGACACAAGAGATATATAAAGCTTCTCCAAGGACAAAGTATTGACAGACGCTCACTTCTCAATGTGACTCCAATCTCCAACTTTCTATCTGTGCCACCCACACACACACACACACACACACACACACACACACACACACACACACACCTCCAATCCCTTTGTGGTTGTGTGTGTTTGATATGCTTTCTATGTGTGTGTAGAACAAGGCTACTTTGTCTGCCTCCGCCGTGCTTTTCCTGACACACACACACACACACACACACACACACAGACACTTCCTGGTACACACAAAGACAAAGATGAAGGCAGAGGCATCATTACCTGTGAGCACAAGTGGGTATGATGACATCCATATGCAAGAGCAGACATTCACAATCCCGTCAGTGATCTCTAGATCCACACACACGCACATATATTCATGTGAAACTCTCTTTTGGAAAAAGTAAAGACGAAAGCTTTGGAAACTGCAAAAACCCAAGTCGTGTCTCTAAGTGTCAGTAATTAAATCGTCTCGCACTGAAATGAGTAACTGATCATTCAATGAAGTGATTAGTTCGGTTAGTCTGACATCAACCTAAACACAATAAAAGTACCTGCTTATGTTTAGGCAACAAAAGTAGTTGGTCCTCCTCCAGGGACTCGTGTGAAACACATTTGTGATGCGTCAAAAGCAAACGTAACGCACAACAAATAACGTTTTCCCTCCAAAATATCATCCACAATGCAGTTTTTCTGAGAGTCCTCTGCTGTATCTGGTTGGTAAAACACAGACTGAGTGGAAGAATCCCTCCAGCTCCATTCGAACCAGCCGTCTCTGCGTATTGTGATCCACCAGGAAGTGTCCTCACAGCACGCGAGGTAAACAAACACAGCATTTAAATAGGCAGAAAAGACCTTTTTTCGTGTTTTGTACACACATTCCCGTGCATCACACAGCAGCCTGTCTGGCTTCCTCTCAGACATCTGGGAGGTTAAAGTTCAGGGTGAAAAAGGTTGAGCCGTGTGAGCTGCCACTCGGCGTTCAACAGGAACAAACAACAGATATAAAAAAAAGAAGATAAAAGAGCGATCATTTACATCACACTCGACTCGTTTGTCAGCCTTCTACTGTGTGGTGTATTCCTTTACCTCCTACTGTGTCTCCCTGTGGGTCCACCACACACACACCATTACAAAAAGTCTCTTACTGCCGATGACTGTAGTGTTATGTAAATGAGTGGCGTTTACAGGGCCTCTCTCTCTCTCTTCCTGTCTGTCTCACACACAACAAACTACTTCACATTGTCTTCATCCGCCCTCTCCTAAAATGGTTAGAAGTTATAACCAACCGCTGCGTTCCCGTAACGATGGCCCTCCTCCAGGACCACCCAGACTAACGGTTACATGACCAACACACAGATCCACCTGTCCCCACAGCCCAGTCTCATTCCCAGGACAACCGTTTGAAACACGTGGTTAACGTATTGTGAATTCAAAGTGCTTGGTTCACACAGGACACACACACAGCAGTCTGGGGGACAGCTTTTGCTTTTTCGATCGATCCACCACCTCGACTTTGTGCGGACTCCCGTGGACTCATCTGAAACTTATTTGTGATACGACACAAGCAAATCACGAGGCCGCCTGTTAGCATCTGTATGAGACGCACCCCGGGCTTTCAAGTCACTACGATGTAAAACCATCCGTGTCGTCGTTAGGCGCTCAGAGAAAACGCTCCGGGGAGTGTGTGGTGTGACGTAGGACAAACAACGGGACAGTCAAACACAGGACTCTCACCCAGGAGACCAATGTTCGTCTCGTCGTTTGTCTTTGTCTTCACAACGTTAAGTGAAGTGTTCAGGCCGGATGACGTCACAGTTGGCCTCGATAGCAACCAGACAGCTCCTCATTAGCTCGCCAATGCGTTTGGAAAAGCTCTGTTGCTCTGCATCGGAGCCTCTGTTTCGCTATGGTGCACGCGGCTCTTTGTGAGCCATCCACTGATAATGCTATGGAGATGAGGACGGTGCTAAAGAGGGGTGTTTCTTGGCACATACGCTGACTTAGCGTTTGATAAACAGGTGAGCACTTGAGACGGCGAGGTGAATGCAAATGTCATGCTGTCAACATGACTGAGTGCATGAAACAAGAAAGTGCTCTTTCTGGTCCCTGTGGAATCCATCAAGGCAGACAAACTTCCTCCTCAATGGTAAACTTCTTGTTTTGTCAAATCTCTCACCAAGGCCTTCTTTTGTCCCTCAAAAGAAGTGCATCGATCATTTAACGAAAAAAAAGGTGGTGCACTCGCTGCACTTTCACCGAGTGTACGGGCGGTTTAGTGGAGAGGTGAGATGTGCAAGAGAAAAGAAGTGGAGCGAGAGAGTCAAAGGAAAGAAAAATAAAAGCAGAATATGTGAAATTGGAGACACGGCGGTGCGGAATAAAACCCAGACTT